>JAEIHY010015016.1:0-51719 GCA_018904565.1 Drosophila tsacasi | reverse complement strand
AAGGAGCGCAAGGAGCAGCGGCTGGAGCAACTGCGGCAGCATAAATATCATTTGTGTCTGTTTGTGTGATACATCAAGGAGTGACCCATTAGCCCCGCGCACCCCGACATCCTGAGACCCTTACCGCTCACCTGGCGGTTGCAATTTATGGTCGGACCCCTTAAAACTTCACACACTCCTGCGGAAAGAGGATGCCAGGCAGAGGATTGCTCTACGCTAATAGGTTCCCAAGCATTGTCTTTGCCAAGCCCCAAGAATGTGGGTGGTTCGGGGAAAGGCACGTGAACAGGGGGATCCGATCGCTTTCCCCCATTGCGGGCAAGATTTATAATGCCGCTGGCCAAAAACAACAAAGGCGTCAAATGGCCACAGAACCTACTCCTCCACCTCCACCCCCACCTACACTCAAATAAAATAATAATCTTAATGAAAGGCTCTGTTTTCTAAGGAACATTGCTTCAAAGGCATGTACGAGGTGCCCCTGAGGTACTTGAATAAGAGATGATAGGGATCCAGCCAGTTCGGGAATTTTAACTTAGCTGGATTTCATCACCATTTGCATAAACCTATGGTTGTTAGTGTCCTACATAAATATATTTCGTTCTAGAGAACTTAAAGACTGTTTCTTCAGCGGAAAATGTAACCCAAATAATAATTTATAAAATATGTTATATGTGGTCTTATTCATTTAATAAATTATTAAGCATTATTTTTTTGCATTTTAAGTTCATACAAAATGCAAATCTCTATATATTTTAAATAGTATATTGCCCAGATTCAAAATACTTCAAATCCATGTCCTAATTTACATCAATAATAAATAGCCACCAGCTATTCGCTTTAAAAGGTTTTCAAAACTTCTTCAAGTCTTGCAGAATACTTTTTGCCAAAGGAAAAGACTTTTCGCATAAGTTGAACGAGTTGAACTAATCTCCTTTTCTGAGGAGATTTTTGCTAATTTTGCCGAGTGTTCCCCCCTTTGGCACTTCCATTCAACAAAAAGCAAACCCCAAGCAAGGCAAAGCAAAGCAACCTAAACAAACACTTGAGGTGTGTAAAGTTAGCCAAGGCTGCGTTTTTGCTTGGCTTCGTTTTGGGCCACATTATGTGTGTGCGGTGCGGTTGAAGATTTTGGCTTTCGGACAAGACAAGAAAACTCTGCCGTCTGTCCGCCAGTCTGCCAGTCGGCCAGTCCGACTCTTTGTATCTGGCTTACTCTGCTTTTGTGCTTAATCACAACACGCACATTTACATATTGGTTTTGGCCAACTTGAGCAATCCTTTAAGACGGCCGGCCAACCATCCAACCATCCAACCATCCAACCGTCCAACCCTTTTTTCCCATCGTTCTTCGCTGCTTTATCTGCTCGCCTTTGTTTGTTGCTCGACGCTCGGTGCGATGTGGTTCAAGTTCAGCTCACCGCCGGGTGTGGGGCGGGACTGGGGGAATGGAGGTGGATCGGTGGGTCTGGGTCGGGGTCAGGATTACGGTTAAGTAAACACTCAGCAAGGAGCATCCGCACACACTCGGCAGGCGGTCGGCGTCCTCCCTGGACAGCCATTGCCCAACCGTTTGTGGCCAGGCATTGTTTTCACTTTCCGCCGAACACCACCCTCTGGGCGGCATCCGTACGAGCTGCCAGCTATGTCCTTCAGCCTCCAGCCTCCAGCCTCCAGCCTGCAACCCCCAACCCCGAAACTCCGACGACACCACACCCAATCGCCGACTGTCTCTGAGCCTGTCTGTTTGTCTGTCCAAGTGTCTGGTTGACGGGCGGCTGTCCTGTGCCTTGACTGCTTCATAAAACATACAACAAAATCTGAAATTGATGATGGGCAGTGATTGTGGAAAGTTGGCAGTCAGTTAAATTGGGTTCCTGCCTTTCCTTTTCGGGACCAGGCAGGATAAGGGCGAGAGGATGGGTGGGACCTGGCTGCGTTAATTGCTTTGTGAATGGTGTCCGCCTTGGCCGGAAAGTTAACATTTAACTTTAGTCTATTCGGGACTTTAATCTATTTATAATTGAGGAATGCATAAAGCATGTTAAATACGAACTTACACAAATTCTACTTTGTTATGCGTCCTAATCGGGCTGGTCTTCGGCTCGGAGGACTCACTTTTGGGAGCGTTATTCTCAGCCAAGGGTCGCCGGAGCCATTGTTTTAAATGCGGATCACAGTGGGTGATGCTGTGATGCCAGATGGAAGATGCTGGATGGTAGATGGTAGCTGGGCAGGGGTGGGACCCCCGGTGAGGTGAGGGCGACTCACATAATTTGCATAACTAATTTGTGGAAACTTTGGGCATAGGAAGTTGTTGAAAGTTCCTGAAGGAGCACAGGACGGAGCCTAGCCAGCGGTTTCAATGCCAGGAGCAGGAGCTGCAGCAATTTCTTCATCTCCTCGGCTGCGGTTGCGCTGCAGAAAAGTGCTTAATTCTTTTAAATGGACGAGCTGGGAGGAGCAGGAGCCGGGGCAGGAGCAGAAACCGGAGGTAGATCCGAAGGAGGAGGGCAGGGCCTTCGAAAAGCTGTCCTAATTGAATACATGAGAGCATAAGTTAGCAGTGTGGTACTTTGATATCAACTTTGATTGCTTTATGGCACTTGAGCGTACAATTTGGCTTAGTTGGCAGTTGCTTGTTGTCCTGGTCTTGCTCCTGGTCCTGCCACCGGGTCCTTTGGCCATTTGGGGCCACCACCGAATGCGGAGCTGGGGATTTTTGGCTGCCAGCTTGAATTTCAATTCGAGTTTGAATTCGAGCAGAGCAGCTTGCTCGGCAATAACTGATGTTGATTAATGGCAGGACTTTGGCCCGGCAAGCATGCATAATTAAGCGCTGATTAGAGTCACATGGAGGCGACACAGCACTGCGGCTGCCCAAGGAGTTTAAAGTGCTTGTATTCTTCCCCAGCCAAGTGGAGTTTCCGTCGGCTTTTTCCTGTTAATTTTAAGTACTTTGCAGCCGCCCCGGATAAAGGTTAACCTGCCCCCAGACAGTTCGCCTTCGGGGCAACCTTTTTTATTTTTCGATGCCGGCAAGGAATCCCTCACATAAGTACTGACAGCCCCGACTCCCCATTCATCAAATTCAGTCTTAATAATTTATTTGATTCTTTTTGCGGCTCCGCTGTTGGTTGGCTGGCGAAATTCTTTTGCGGTCATAACTCATTTGCAAATATGTGGCAGATGAAACATTCATGTTGACTGGGGAATTTAATTTTTCTTCAAATTGCCAGGGCTGCCAAGACGGTTGGCTGGAATTCTTCGCATCCGAGTCCTCCATGGCCTCCGAGTCGGTCCCTCGATCTCCGGGCAGCCTTTATTGCGAATCCAATTAGCATGGAAATCTAGGTCTCTGGGTCTCCGTCTAATGATGCCCTGCAAAATGAAATTTACCGCAGCAGCACAACAACAATCGAGAATGGCAACCAGCAGCAGGAGCAGGAGGAGGAGCAACGTGACCAAAGTCCAGTTAAGTGGGTTGGGATTCGGCCGAGGGGGTTTGGGGTGCGAAATGTTGGCACACTTTATGGGCGGACGCGCCACATGGCGTATACGTATCCGTAGCCGTATCCGTAAACGTAAACGAACGTAAGCGTGTCCGTATGGGTAGCATTTTAACAAAGTGTTAAACTGAGAATTTTATCTGCTGTTCGGTAATTCACAGCTCTGGGCTCCAAGGAATACCCGCCATCAGCTTGCCCGCAAAAAAAGGGCCGGCAGAGAGGAGCAACCAGCTGAACTAGCCAAAAAAAAAAGTGTTAATTTCAGCGAGGCAGCTCGGTGAGCTTAGTTAACATTACGTATACGTTTAGATGGCCAAGTGCGAGCCGAAGCAAGGCACTCCGCGCTGCTCCCTGACCTCAGCAATTACTCCACGCCTTTATTTTAATTACACGGCAAACAAAAGCAATGAAAAGTAAAAATGGCAAATGGGAAGACAGACAGCGAAGGGAAATTCGACGAGGGCGGTAAATAAGACATCACAATGAGGCGAAGAATAAGCAAAGCCAAGAGCAAAAGAAGAAGCAGGAGACGGAGTCGAAGCAGGAGCAGGAGTAGCCACCAAAGCAGAACAGCGCCAAAAATTAGGATATAATCCCGGGGGCATAGTTTTAATTCCCAATACAAATATCACTACACGAAAGTACAACGTGCATAAATTTCAATGACGTTGCTGGTTGCCTGTGGATTGCGGGTAGCTTCCGCTCCCGCTACTGCTCCGGTTCCTTTTTTGTCCTGTGATTCAGCTGCTGGCTCAGCGCTCCTGGCTGCTCTTTGCTCCTTGGCTCCTTTCCTTTTTCCAGGGAGGCTGCCGCCAGCAGGTTGCCCTAACAATTATACGCACAGTCACACACCCAGACAGCCAGACAGTCGTGCACTGGAAGAAAGCTTTGGGAGGGAGCATAGCCTGGATTTTACATTTATAATTTATATAAGAGCAACAGTCAGAAAACTCCACAAAAATCTTGTTCAGGGTAATTAGTATAATTCTTTGGAAAAACAAAGTTGTTTATATTATAGCTGTATACTAATTTTGATGATACCAAATGGAAAGGTAAGGGACTCCAGCTCCAAGGACTCAGGACTTCAGCTTGGGTTTCTGCCCTGCATATTTTTAACTGAAACTCTCCGAGCTGGTTTCACTCATTGCTGAGCAATTATAATTGATTAACCTTCAATTGCATGACCACTTGATTTCGCCCCGTGTAATCGCAGGACGAGAAGGCACCGGCAGACAGACAGTCGCCGGGGGAGCAGGAGCGGAGACCGATAACAACGCTCATTTAGTTGTATGCTCACTCAGGCAGTCAGTCAGTCAGTGAGTCAGTCAGTCAGTTAGTCAGTCAGTCAGTTAGTCAGTTAGTCAGCGAGTCAGTCAATTGAAGATGCTGGTTGGCTGGCCACCACCACAGATGCACAAACACAGTCGCAGACTCGGGCACAGTCACAGACACGGACACAGACGGCGCGCCGTGCCGACACAGGAGTCCTGGCTCTGACTTTGTGGCATTCTCGCTGGCTGCTCATTTAAATAAATAAAGAAATCTGGGAGGAACTTCTTGAAATTCCAACACATTCCATATCATTACTGGCGGAGGCCACAAAAATTTCCTCAATCCTTAAATGTGGCGTGCCCCGCTCCCCATACACACTCACTCACTCAAGCACACACAGACGTGGAAGAGCAGCATACACTTTAACATCAACGTCAGCGCCACAGTCGTAAAAAATTGTAACGGATGTTGCGGCCATGTGGAACCACACACACATACACGCGCAGGTTAGAGAGTGGCGGAAACAAAATGGAAACGAACACAAGAGAGCGAGCGCGAAAGAGAGAGCTTTCGCTGCATTGAGTGCTGCCTGCATGTGAATCCAGCGAATCCTTAGCTCTCAGCTGCAGTTGTTGCGGTTCTGGTTGCTCCGTCGACTCGACTCTCTTTTCGGTTGATAACCACGGAATAGAAGCTGTAACTTCTGTTCCAGGACCTTGTGCCTGTTCCCCTGCCTGTTCCTATGCCTGTGCCTGTGCCTGTTCCTCTGCTTGGACCTCAGGCCGCATATAGGGCTATTTTATTAGAAAGTTTTCTCCCGAAAGTTAGTTTGCGAGTGAAACAGACCAGAATTGCGGCTGCCAAAATGCCGGGGGCCATAGAGGGCTGGAGAAACTTGCAGGGGGCTGCAGGCTGCAGTGGGGACCTAATGACAACCCTTCACCTCCCCGAAATTGCTGAAGTTTGGCGCTGCAACTAACTGAATGATTGATTGTCATTGCTGGTTTATTCACATTTTCACATCGTTTGCATTTTTTACTTCTATTTGCCGTTCGTTCTATTTGTTTTTCACCCACTCGCCCCGCCACTTGATGATTCTCTGCTCGTGCGGTGTGTGGATAAGACTTGATAAGAAAACTTCACCTAATGATCGGAGTTACCGAATTTTGTGAACTTCAACTTTGGCTTAGATTCAATTATTTACAGAAGCTGGGTATTTTCCTTCGTTCGAAAGGCAAATAAAAATAAAATAAAATAAAGCTACTACCGAAAGCAGATTTTATTCGGCTTTTGTGGTAAATAAATGTTGAAAGTAAAGTAATGTACAAAATATGCATTTAATTACAATAAATAATCGCTTTATTGATCCACAATTCAGAAAATATAAATGTCTTAAGGTATATTTTGTGACATCTGGATTATCTTTGTTATTATTATTTTGAACAAGTCACTCAGAATAAGGAGATAAGTCGTGGCCACAAATTTATGCCAACAGCTTCCTGTTTGATGTATACATTATTATTTATCGTGAGCTTCTCGTATACGAATTAATTTGTCACTTCAAGTCTCAATTATAAGTTGACCTACATTTAAACTTAAGACCAGCTAAGACCCGTAACAAAAACCTAAGTTATAGTCACAGGCAAAGGATTATCCATTATTAAAAAAAGTGAAATATAAGTGAGTGCGAAATATTACGTGAACTGTCTAGATAAAAGATACAGCCCCCAGCACACACACTCCTTTTCAGCGGCCCCTAAACTAGTTCTGGTAAAAAGAAAAAGCACGTTCACTCCGTGCACATTTGAAATTCCCATAAGGGTTCTTAAGTGTTAAGATTTCCGTCATAGTTTCCCGGCATCTTCCGGAGACCGGTAGTCGGAGTCGGTAGTCCGGAGGTTACCAGACTCAGAAACGAGCGCTCGTCTAGCTCTCAGAAATGAATTACCCACTCGGATTAGGGCAACTTTTTATAATCGTAATAATAATAATAATAACGCAGCCAACGCCAATCTTCTGGGCTCTCGTAAAAAAGCCAAGCGAGGCAAATCCTGACGGGTCCCGGCCCCAAGTACCAAATACCTCGATTAGCCGAACTAACCAATTCGGGGGTTAGTCCTCCCTCCGGCATAGCCTCCCCATATGGAAATAAGCCCCCAAATCGCACATATGTATGAAGTCGGCCGCATTCAGCTCGTAAAGTGGAGTGGAGACGGCGTCGGAGGCTGGGAAACGCACACGCAAAAACGCAAGAAAAATGAAATCAAAAACAATAACTTGTCTCCTGACAGCATTCCACAAGAGCCAGGACACGCCACGCACATTTCTTTACTCCCTGCCTTTTTTTTTGGTCCTTGCTTTTTTTTGTGTGGCCTGTGTTTCGCTCCTCGCATTTTTTGCTGCCGTTTCGTTGCTGCCCCAACTTCGGCGGCTCCTTCGCTTGACATCTTCGTTTGCCGCTCTGTAACGGTATTTTGTTGTCCTTGTGTCCACGACACTGGAAAAGATTTAAGTGCGATTTTTGTTGTTAATTTATTTAGGAATAAGAAACTTCCCTTACTAGAATATGTATATAATGAAATAAAACTGAAATATCTTAAATATTTGATAAGTTTATGCATGTTATTAATATTGTTTACTCTTTTTTCAAGGTTTCAATTAGTTGAATTTCTGAAAGAAATTAATGTAATAGTATTAAGTTATCACTAACAACTACTTTACTCCATATATATTTATTATTTTACTTGTTTCTGTAAATAACTTTTACCAAACTCAAATGTTTAAGACTGTTTTAAATATTAAAAAAACATTCTGTTTAAAATAGAGCTCAATTGTAGGCTTTTTGTTGAGTTTCTAATTAATAATTATTTAAAAAATGCTTGAAAATGCATAAAGAATTTAATACAAAAAAAGAGTACTCAAGAATGACATTTTCTCTTCTCCCAGTTGGCAAACGTTTTTATGGCATTCATTTTGTGCGAGTGTAGTTGTTGCTACTCTGGTTGCCGCTGCTGCTTTCTTTAGAAAAATGTTATTACGTGCCGCTTGCGCCTGGCGCTAGCAACTTATGCAGCGCCGCTGCTCCAGCTCCAGCTTCAGCTCCTGCTTCTGCTCATGCTTCGGGTCCTGCTGCTCCTGCGGCTGCCTATGCCCAGACACGCTCGTTCTTCCTCCTGCCACCCCAACACCGCCAAGCTCCTCGCTTGATTGTGTTGTTATTCAGCTTTTGTGTCGCCTCAGACGGCGCGAGTGTGTGTGTGTGTGCGGGTGTGCGAATGGAACTACACATTTTTTCGATACTTCGTCTTAATGTTATCGTTGTGCCAGGACTGCTCCTTCAGCTGCTCCTTCGCCTTTGTCGCAACAATTTTATTTGAAGCTGCCACTTTTTGTTGCTCGGCTGCTGCTTCATTTTTATACACAATTCCAGTTTTTTATGGGCGTGGATGTGGGTGCACTGCCTCCTCGTCCTCGACCTCGTCCTTCATGCCGGAGTCTCAATGGTATTAGGGGCTAATATTTGTAGACTTTTTCAGAGTTGATTGAGTGGCACGCACTGGCAAGCACATATGTCTGATGTGAAAGTGGTTTTGGTCGCTGGCCCTGTGGAGTCTGCGGGTGTTCCGGGGGTTGTACGAGTGGGCGAGTGTGGGTTGTGTGCATAGCTTGCCTGCGGCTGGGACCTCTCTTGTCCCATGTCCACAGCGTTGTTTTCACAGCATTTGCTGTTTTTAGTTTTCCCAGATTTTTGAATTGATTACGATATCAATTATGTTTGCTTTCGGCCATGGACATTGTTTGCTTTGTTTGTGCGTGAAATTTTTGTGCTTCGCTTCGTTCCGCTGGCCAGCTGGCCCGCTGCCCCTCGCTGTGATTTGTGTTTATCCTAATAGAATAGGACCAACTCTCGCCACGCTTCCTACGCGCTTGGGTCCTTGTTTCGAAGGACGCTCAATTTTGGTTTCCGTTCGCAGCGCTGGTTATTTGCGCCCGAAAGTATGCTTTGTCTTGTGCATGAGGGGCGTCTGCAGTGTGTGTGTGTGTGTGGGTGAGCGGGGGTGTGATTGTTGTGCGCGTAACTCCGTTGATTTGGCGGAAACTGCTGCTGCCACTGGCTGCCGCGCTGTGCCCCGTCGCATTCCATTGCCGTATTGTTTTGTAAAATCGAGCGCACAGTTGGCGGAAACCCACGGACTACGTAACTCGCGCCAAGCGGAAAGGATTTCGCTGTTGCTGCGCGCCGCCGCTGCAGGCACACTGAGCGAATGTCAAAGGAATTGACAAGCCGTTGACCAACTTCCGACAAAGCTAGGAGCCCAAAGCCCTTAGTGAAAACCATAACAAAACTATTTTTGTTAAATTGGCTAAATAAAAATAAAAATTTTCTAAAATAGTTGTTGTTTTGCTTGTAAATCTAACGACACAGGATGTTTAATAACGGCCTAGTTTATCATTAGATTTTCAGCACTCTAGTCTATTGATTATATAAATATATTTCTTATAAGGAAATTTTATTTGTTGTTGTGAAATTTATTTATGTTCCTAAATAAACAAGCTCTAGATCGTATAATTTTAAAGATTTAGAAACAATGGAGGACAGCTATCTATTCTACATCGTATTTTCTAATTATGCAAATCAAAAAGG
The DNA here is from genome assembly GCA_018904565.1 of Drosophila tsacasi. Taxonomy (NCBI): domain Eukaryota; kingdom Metazoa; phylum Arthropoda; class Insecta; order Diptera; family Drosophilidae; genus Drosophila; species Drosophila tsacasi. Next base: position 42,293 of record JAEIHY010015016.1, on the reverse strand, counting down.
TACACCCTTGTAATCTATCAACATTGCTTAAAGATATAAATTTAATTCTATCATTTAATATTTATATTTTTGTAGTATAATTGGCACTAATTTTATTCATTTTAAAATATTTTCCCTCAGTGTTCGTATTGCTGATCGGGACTAAAGACATGGGGGCCTTTGAGGAAAGCGGTGGGGCATGGACGGTGGAGGCGGGGGCAATTACGCAGCACGACCAGGCAATATTAAAGTTGTTGGTGTTGTTGCTGCTTTGTTGTTGCCGCCACCGCAGCGAAAATTTCAACTTTATTTTGAGCTATCTGCTGTCTGCAGTTATGCAAATATGAGAAATTGCATTTCACGCAGCCAACAGGCGGGCGGCGGTGGTGGGCGCGAGGGCGGCACAATAGAGGCAAAGAAACAAAAGTATATTGGAGTTGCTGCTGTTTCTGGATCCTGGTTTCTGGATGGTTCAGTTCAGTGCAGTTCAGTACTCTTCGGTTCTGCTCGGTTCGGTGGCCGGGTTGGCTTTGGTTTTCCCCGGATAATCGCGACCCAACTCATCCGCTTGTGATTCTGCTTCTGCTGCCGTTGCCGATGCCGCTCCTGCTGCTGCTTCTTCGTTCTCGCCCGTGTTCTTCTGCGGGAAAACATAGGCGGAAAAGTTTTCGCATTATTTGAAAATACAGCGCGTGCGATGCGATTTTCACTGCAAATTGCAGAAGAGTTTTGCCCCATGTTTTTGCATTGGCCCCACTCTCCGAGTACCGAGCACTGTGCACGTCCTCTTCGTCCTGCCCAATCGTAGTCCTAGTCCCAGGCATCGTCTTTTTCCAAGCCACTCTCAGTGGGCGGCACTGGGGCGGTGAGGAAGGGTTGCTCCTTCGTGTTCGGTCTTGTTAGGTATCATTGTGTAATGTCTGCTGGCTGCCGAGCATTTGCACATATTTTTCACAATTTAAAATAAACGAGAAGTAATTTAACTGCTTGCCAGCTCGACAGACTCGGCATGGACAGCATGCAATAGTTGCCACTGCTGGGGATGCTGCATCAAGGATCCAGGAGCCAGTATCCCTTTGCCAACCCCTCAATATCCGCCCATCGACACCCTCTGCGCACTGGCAGTTGTGATGATGGCTGGAGGCAAGTTTTTGGGCAAGTTAACAAAAGAAAATGTGGTCCTGATGTGAGGACTTTGCAATTAGCCATTCTAATTTGATGCCTTATACATATGCAAGAGTGTGTGCGTGTGAGCTCTCTGTGTGTGTGTGAGTGTGTGTGTACGTGTACGTGTGGGGGTAATTGAGGGAGTAAACGGCTCGAAGGATACTCGGTTTGAGCAGCCGGAGTCTGAGTCCTGGCTCGCCTCACCAGCAGCTAACCCCTGAAGTCAGTTATGTGCTCTCAAATTGGTTTCTTCTGGCAGCACAGGGCTTAAATGGGTTAAGAGTGTGGATTGGGGTTACCCTGTTTAGGTTTTCCAGATTATTTAAGTTTCATCTACTGAGCTTATGATTTTTAAACTGCTGCCTGGCCGTTCAGTTCAGAGTGAAAATCCTAATAATCCTCTGGCAATGATATGCATGCACTTGGGATTCAATAGGAAATTTAAGCAACCGAAAGGAGAATAATTACATTGGATATTAAATTGGAAGTCAACATGGTTGCAACGTTTCTAATTGGTTGGAGCTATCTTAAACCAGTAAAAGTCCTTGTTTAATATTGTTAGAAGGGAATTTTCATTTATTTCAAGAAACTCTCTCTCTCTCTCTCTCTCTCGTTATATTGTTAGAAGGTTTATTCAAGTGGTAATTAAATTAATTACCTAAGCAAACCTTAAACCTCCACAAATGCCTATGTATCAATTGTTGCTTTTCACATGTGTGTAATTGGGTAAAATCATTAATTGATTCGGGGTGGCATTATTAAAGCTAACAAAAGCATATTCCGATTAATTTCCAAACAAATGGTATAAGTTTTGTTCACTAGGCATGTGAGGAAGTTTGCCTTGATAATTATGACATTAATTAGGTTAAGACAACAGTGCAGACATTTTGAATTAGAAATCAAAACGACGAAGCGTCTATATTTATTGACCCATTTGCAAAAACATTATTAAATGCAATTAATAGGTCATTACGGAAAGTCTTGGAGTATTGATTTCTACTGGAATTCAAAATATTTTAGAAATAGTAAAAATTCTGTGCCAGCATAAATGTGCTCCTGTGCATTATTAATTTAACCAAAGATCTCTTGGTTGTTATTTGTATTCATTTAAGTACAGTGTTCACCCGTTTTTATACCCTTGCACAGCAGTAGAGAAGTCAACACCTAATAACTAAATTCTATATATTATTGATTTTTATATCATTAACAAAAACCAACACAGAAAAGCTTTACAATTGCAATCTGAAAGTTTTCTTTCTTATTAAATGTAATCAGTGTGCAGTTAACTGAGCTTCTTAAGATTCCAATACACTATATCCTGGACACCCTGTTTTCCTCATTGATCTAGTTATTTTTGCCTGAGTCACCGCGATATTTTCGTTGGAATGACTAAATTTAGTTTGGAGCTCATTCCGTGACGTCTGTGCTGGTAAGTGCATAACTAGAAAATAATTGAAAGACCTTCATTAAAGCAACCCAGACGAGAGGAGGAAGGGGACTTTGAGGTGCCCGAGGCACCAGAAGTACCAGAAGTTACCAGCGAGCATTTGTAATAAATTAGCTCGGCACGGAAGCAGTTTCTGTCATTGCCAGCTCGTCGTTTCAGAATCTTCTGCGGCGGAGTCGCAGTCTCGAGCGGTTTGCAGTTGGCCCATTCAGATTGTCATTGTACTAATCACTCCGGGCTCTAGGGTTTCCCAGACTGGAGGCGGGGATCGCAGAATGGGAAACTTAATTTCTAATTACGCGTGCTATTTGTCAGCGTTTTTTCGGTGTTTTTGTGCCTTTGTGGTTAGTAAGTAGGTATCCCTGCAAGTCTCCCTCCCTTTGCTCGGCCGAGTGGCAGAAATCTTGTTCCGTTCCGTTCAGTTTCGCATCAAACAGTCGGGGCATGCCTCATTTCCAATTAACAATAAATCCGTCGCAGCCGAGACAGAGAGAGAGCACTACAGTGCTGGCCAACTGAGCGTATGAGTAATTTAATTTTGCCACAGCTTGGCCTCTGCAGCTACAACTTGCCGGGAATACCAGAGAAAACTAGAGATTGCAGCGGCCAGATACGATGAGGGGCATAGAGGCAGAGATAGATGGATAGATAGAGAGGGATAGCGACAGACAGTGCGAAAGAGACGGGGCAAGAAAACTGCACAGTTTACGCAATTAAAATTGTTGCCAGCGAATTTTCCAGCATCGTTGCAGCCAGCAACAACAAAAAAATTGAGGCTGTAGCACAAAAATAAAAAGGGGGAACTCGTGCCTTCGCCAGCTTCTTCTGCTTCATCCTTCGTTCTTCGTCCTTCGCCTACCCCAGCTTTCCGTGTCTTGGCCGCAGCCACTTCCTGAGACAGGATGCGGACGTCCTCGCCATCGTCCTCGTCGTCGTCGTCGTCGTCGTCTTGGCAGCCCTTTTACTTTTCATTTGCAGGTAACTTGCGTTATAATTAAAAAATAGCAAAGCGCATTAGGCAACAAAGGATGGGCTGGCAGGACAAGCAAGAGGGGAGAACAAGGTGTAAGGGCAGCCGGAGCAGCCGGAGCAGCATGCAAGCCAAGCGGGCGTGTCCCGAGTAAAAGGAGCCACATAAAATGCTTTGGCTAATAGCCATTTTTACTTACTTCACTGCCGCTTCTCACCTGGCCCAAAACTGTGCGAGGCCAAAAAGCCAAGTTTGCCCGTCCGTCGGTCCGTGGCTAAGTTACGCTTGTCCACTCTGGGGACCGAAATCAAGGAGGAGTGGAGTCCAGGACGCCGGGACTCCAGGAGGTGTGGGCGTGGCATGCGGCCGAGTGCCGGAGTGGAATTCATTCCGTGCGTGCAATTAAATGCGCCGTTACATTAACTTTTACAGGGTGTCTGTCCCAATGTTCGCCCCTATTCCCACAGCCCCTACTGCCCACCCCGCGGGACTCCCTCCGCCCGTCCGTCTGTCCGTTTGTTTGTTTTCCCGGTTCAGGATTGTGATTGTGATTGTGTGTGTGTGTATGTGGTTGTATGTTCCGTTGATTGTTGACTTGATTTGTTTTGCTGCCTTTGACGCCGCACCACCGAACCACGGGCCGGCCCCTAGGCTCCACCTAGGAAAACTCACACTCCCATTCCCAATTCAACGCCAAAACCTGCCCATTGTTCCTCTGGCCCCATCGACCCCACTCAAAACAAATTGCCGCACTGGCCAAGGAAAGCAAAAAAAAGAAAGGAACGCCGGTCCGTGTCTTCCAAATGAAAGTGATTCGACTAAGCGTTGCCATTTAGGTGCTCCAAAAGAGAGATTGCAGGAGATCTACAGGTAATTGCTACGTAGAGAGCGGTCTTAAAGGACACTTACAACGTATAGAAATGACCAGAATATGGATAAGTGAATGGTTTTTCAGAGTGGTCTCTTAGAAACATATAGAACATTAGTTTCTATAAATTTTACTCCAAAGTAATTAATTCTTAATTTTCTTTAATTCCTTAATTCTTTCTATTATTATAAGATCATTTCAACAAAATTGTAATCATCATTCCAAGAGATACATTATCTATAGATAACTAAGCTGTATTTTTCTAACTACTTATTCGTTTTTTTTATTCCGATATTTACATATTATTTTATTTATTTATTTATAGTTCTTGAAATGCAACTTAAACTGCAATCAATGCCTTCAATTTACCTACAATTCAAATCATAAATAAAAAAATATCTCAATTGTAAGCCTTAAATGATGGTTAAAGGTAATTTAGTTTGATTTCTAATTAGGGTTAATAAAGAAGTCTAATTTAACCAATTTACTGTGCACCACATAAACAAAATGCAAACTAGGTCACTTAAATGGCTGCACAACTAATTTAATTTGTACGGCATTCTCATAAAATTCAAACTAATCCTTTACAAACATTTTCAGAGAATATTCTTTTGTTAATAAACTGCAAGCAAATATATCATTAAAAATCAATTTAAACTTTGTATTTAGTCGTTGGAGCGTTTTGAAGTTGGAGAAAATGCCAAAGCTTTCTCGTCCAGCCTTGAATTACGGCCAGAGGGCAGCCGAGAGATTCAAGAGCAAATCATAAAGTAATGCCACCTTTACCATGGAAACTCGAAAATGTCTGGAAACTTTCTATCCCTAAACCTTTTTCTCAACCGAAGGAATTCTGGTCGAACATACCCCTTCGCTTAATGGATGGCAAGTGTAAAAACAACAAATTGTTTTACTTACTTTTTGTTTTGCGCCAAGTTGCTCATTTGCTCCTGCTTCTGCCGTTGCTCTTGCCCCTGCTCCGGACCTATTCCCATTCCAATTCGGTAAGAACTTTTCTGGCCAATAAATGACTGAGAAACTTGCCGGGCGCCCAGGTAGACATAGGTACAGCTACACGTCCAAGACGACCAAGACGTCCGCAATCGTCCAACCACGTAAACAAATGTTAACTTTCCCGTTTGCTTCGCTTCACTCCCCTTCGGCTTCTGATTCTCTTGCTCTGTGTTTTTGGGAATTTTTTGATTTAGTGACTTTAATTTACGCTCTGCCCAGGTGCGCCAACTGTTGCCTCCCTGCAGCCAGTCCAGCCTGACGCGACCCCTGCTAGCCAATCCCACCGATGCGAAATCCGCTTCTTGGCTCCACTCGATAGAAGCGTCAGCGTCAACTTCAGCTCCGCTCGCTCCTTCGTTCGCTTTCGTTTTTCGTTTTCATTTTTAGTGGTGCGGAAAATTGATTTATTACTTGGAAAATAAAATGTGCTACGTGTCGCAGGCGTACTCACACAGTTACACACACAAACGCACAGCGACAGAATATAGGCACACCTACACCTACGCACCATCTCCGTCCGCCACTCCACTCCACTCCACTTCACTTCGCTCCGATTCAGTTCAGTTCACTCCATCTTTCCCGAAGCTCTGGCGAGCTGGTGGTGGTGGCCCCCGGAATTACGCGCATACATAAACGCCGACAGGCAGCCGTCGCAGTCCTCGCTATCCGCGACCCCTGACCCCCGGCATCCGCCCAGTCGGAACCGAACCCCCTTCAGATCCGAAAAAAAGCCCCCTCCTCGACTGTCGCTGTGCACGTCTTGCTGTCAGTTCGTCTGTCAAATCACAAACGCGCCGCCCTCGCAGCCAAAGATATGGACGCGGCCGTGCCGCAGCTGCCACCATCCCCTTTTCCGGGCCAGCTCACCTTCCTCCCGTTGCCATGGCAGACATTTGATAAATCAATCAATCAATTCGGTTTTTTATTATTCCTCCGCTCTCTATGTGTTATTTTTATTATTATATTTATTTTCTTTTTTTTATAATCTTAATTTGTCTTTCACGGCGACTCAACCGCGAATGCCATTCATTTTGTTTGTCCTGGCCGTGTGTTTGTTTTTGTTATCGTGCTTCTGGCTTTTGTTTTTCTGTTTTCGCTATCCCGGCTGTTTACGCATTTTGGATTTTGCATTTGCCGACGACCTTCCCCGCAGCACCGCCCAGCGCATCGCGCCGCATCTGTTGCCTACTGTGGATGTGTTTATGATCGGACTGTATGAACAAAGTTTGAACGGCCCAGCTGAATGGCGGGTAAAAGTTGGTCCTCCGCGGATATTGGCAGGCCCAATGCATGGGGAATCAATTTGGGTTTCCACCAAGTTCGCCCTGATTTGTTTCGAAATTGATCGTCTTCTGTGTAAGGTTGTTGCCAAAAAGTTTTCTTAATTGAAAGCTGAGGTTACTTGACTAAGGGCGTGAAGATTTTAAGTACTTTATATTTCAAAACAGTCTATATCTAAGCCATTTGTCTTTGTTTTTACCTTATTTATTGTTTTGTTTATTACATTTGTGAGCTTAACTTATTTGCTATACCCCCTAAAATTATAATATCAGCAAAACTGAGTCTATAATTGGTTCGCCTTCAAGAAGCCCTCCGGAAATCTCATTGCTCACACAAATATTTATTCAATATCGCCATTACGAAAGTTCCTGTAAAACCACCCTGCTCACCCTGGCTGAGAACCCATTTTTGGGGACAGCGAAAACTAATTTGTTGCCTTTGGAGATTTCATTAGAAAGCCCTGGCAAAAATTTCAAATTCCGCCAAAGCCTCGGCAATCCTATTGTAAAGTGTAAACACAAAACCGCCGCAACCGAATTCTGTCAGTGCTCGTTACTGCTACCCCTCGAACTGCGACCTGCGACCTCCGACCTTCGACCCTCCCCGGCCCCCCGAAAAGCCCCAGTCCCAGGCCAGGCCACGCCCCCGGCTCCGCCCGCCTGTGTTATTGTTATTGAAGCTGGCATTTGAGTTTGGTTTGTTTTTGTGCGTTATAATATATTTGATTTGTTGTTGCCATTTGGCCACGTCTTTTTTTTGTTTTGTTTTGTTGGTTCGGTTCGGTTTCGTTTTGGTTTGACTTTTTGCTGGCCGGGCTTCGATCACCGGAGCCCGTCGTCCTTGTCATCCCTCTTGGGGCTGCTCAGCACCCACCCCCAGAAGTCCCGAAATCCCCACCTACCGTCATTGTAATTGATGCTGTGCTGTTGCTGTATCGAATCTGCTTTAGGCTGAACTTTTTTTTTTTGCGGGGTTCGGTTATGTTTGTTGTTTGGCTTTATGTTTTGGCATTTTCGCAATTATTTCTCGCACAAAATGTGGTTTTAGCAGTTTAATTGCTTTTGCCCAAGTATGTGTCGAAGCGGGCCCGCATGTGCGCGAGTGTGTGTTGCGTGTGTGTTGGTCTCTGTCTGTAGTTATTTTAGCAAATTTTCACAGCATCAACATCAGCATCGATTTATATGCAGAGCACAAACGCTGTACCCTCAGGCCCCGGCCCCTCACCCTTATTCCGCTGCCCCTGCCGCGGTCCCGCCAGCATCCGCAACTTTGACCGCCGAGCAGCAGCTGCCGATTTTGCCACTGTTGCCGTTCTTGTTCGTTGAGCGTGGTATCTGGGTCGGACGAGGTTGATCAGCACTTGGGGATCAGAAAGTTACAGATGTAGAAAAAATAAATATTTAACAACATACAATTTAAGAGCTGTAAAATTTAATGCTTACAATATTTCTGTTCTTTTGAGTAGTTTCATATATCTTATTCAATCATCTGTTTTCATACGACGCAAGCTTAATCTATTCCCATTTATGCAATGGGATTCTGCAGATTACAAGAGGATTATAGAATTTATCCATACTTAGTATATAGATTTTATAGGTAAAGCTGAGAAAATGTCTGATGTTGCTGTTCATTAATAGCATAAGTATAAAGTATTATAATGGGTCTTGAAATAAATGTCTTATATAATACAAAAAATATTATCAAAATTAATATTAAAAGTTTGCAACACTTTAGTTCAATTTTAGGCAGTATTTTTGTTTACTTAAAAAATATCTGCGATAATAAGAAAATAATATGCTAATAAAAGTCTTCTATTTGTATTAGGGTATTCCCTAGTCTCCCTTTTTTTTGTGTATGGCTGTGGTCCCTGCTGGTTGGCAACACGCACTAATTGTTGTCGCCGCTGTTGCTGCTGTTTCTGTTTCTGTTGCTGCCGCTGTCGCTGTCGCTGCCCCTGTCGCCGAGGCTGTTGTTATTGTTTGCGGCCGAGCAATAAAACCTGAGCTATGTGGCCCGTTGTTCCTGTTCCGCTGCCGCTTTCCGCTCCCCCGCCCCGCTGCCTTCTGCCTGCTGCCCGCTGCCACAGCCATTCCTCTTGCTGAATAGAAGGCAGGAAGCGTGTGTGTTTGCCATACGCGGCGTATGCGTGACATTAATTTAATTGCAATTTCACATGGGAATTGCCCAGCAGTCGGCATGTGTGTGCGAGTGTGGTGTGGTGTGGTGGGGCGCAAGAAAAGTTATAAAAATCAGATTTATAAAATGTTAACTTTGATTTCATTTCTTATTTACGAGCCTGCGGTTAGACAGGCCAATGCGTGGGTGTGAGGGCGTAACGAGAGAAGCTTGTTTGCCTTGGTCTGGTTTGGTTCGCTTCGGATGGGCTTTGGCTGCGCTTCGAGTGGTTGGGCTTGGTTTGGCTTGGCCTGGCTTGGCTTGGCTGAGGTTAGCGGTTGATTCCGGCTGGGTAAGTGAGAGTGTGCGTGTGTGTGTGGGTGGGCGCTGAGTGGCTCGGATTACACGGGAGAGAACATGTGTGCTCTTTGATGGCTGAGCAGCGTATTTAGCGAGCATCCTGCGGCTGCCGTTTCACTTTAATGAGTTAATTATAACCAAAAGGCGTCGATTATGCTCAGTTATGCGCACACAAACTGTCGCCATTTCGCATGCTTCACTGGAGCAGAATGGGAATGTCTCATTCTATCCCACCCCGCCATCCATACTCCCAGCCGATGCCATTCGGCCCCACCAGAATTCCCCCAGAATTCCAGCTTGTCGTGCTGCGTGTGACACAATGTCCTGGGACGACGCTACAAGGAGGTCTCCTCCTTTTGGCATTATGATAATGACATGTTTGTTTGTGTGCCATCTTGGCTGACAGGTGTGCAGCTGTGTGTTTCGGTTGGTGTGTCGGCGTGTGGTTTGAGTATTCTTTAAGTTGGGCATTAACCAGTCCGAAACGATTCCGTTTATTGAGTGCTTTAAGTATCGCCATCGCCATCGGCGTCAGTGTCAATGTGTTTGGTTTCCACTCTCCGGCTGCCTCTGTAATTGGCAACTCTTCGTCGAGCTCAATTTTTAATTGGCAATTGGGCTTTGGCGGTTTAGAGGTTTAGAGGGTCTGGCGCTTTGAGGCGTACGTGTCGTATGCGTAATTTGGGGGCTTTCGTCGGCTTAGGCCAACTGGGGCGAGTGTCATTTGTGGCATGATTAATTGATGCTCATCAATGTGCCTAAACTCGATTTAGGTGGCATCAATCGCGCGGCAGAGAGACCTGGCGCTTGGGGCTTGGTGCTGCTTTGCGGTCCCCCGACGCCCCTAAAAGCAATTTGGAAGTGCAAATTTTAATTAATTTTGAATAATCCTTTTGTAATATTCACAAATGAATACAAATTGTTATTAATTCTCAAGACCGCCATCGAGGGAAATCCATCGACGTGAACGGCTCCCTTCCGCCTGCCATTGTTTGTCGTTGTTTCGCCCGCACTCGCACTCGCAATTATTGAATTATGCAAATCACGTGGACCCGGAAAACTTTTCCGAAAGCTTTATTAAACAAACAACAAACAAAACAAGGCAAAAAAAGCAAAACGAATCGAGAAACGTATAAATCAATATATCATAAATCATGATAACTGCTTGAATAACTAATAAATCACGGCCGTGTGTGCTTCCTTTTTGCATTAAAATCCCAGGCCCAACCGGAGCGCAACGAAGTCACTTATTTAATCAGAGGAATTTTCCAGATTTATAGTTCTCCCCCTTTTGAGGGTTTATAATGCACTTAATGCGTATAAATCTGTTTAGGCGCCTCAATTAGTTTGGTCCCTTTTACGGTCGGCATAAATTTAAATTGAATTCAAGATTCAATGGCTTGGCGAGGCATCCTTGCAGGTTTTTAATTCATTTAAGCCGATATGCATTTAATCTTCTTATTACCGCAGGCTATGTGGAAACCGGAAGCCGGCAGCTTGTCATAACGTTGAGTAATGAAGGCAAAATATTTGGGGCATTAACTGAAATGAAATCAACTAATGAAAGTCATCTGAAAAGCCGAATCTCTGCCGCAGCAACTCCCCCTGCTTATATCTCTGGTGGAATGTAAATTTAATAACCATTTGCCGTTGATTGCACACTGCCATCCATGCATACGCCAGTGTTTCCATGTTTGTGTATGACTAATGCAATTCACAATTTATGCTGGGCAACATTTTACAGTTTAAGTGCAATTTACCAAAATTTATGATTGATAATGATGTTCGATTGTGTGTTAAAATATCCCCCCAACCACACAACCCCCTCCGCACTGACCCCATTCATCTATCATTCCATTCTGCCAAGGATGCATTCCCATCCATCTCCTGCTCGAATCTCCGCCTTTGAGAAGGCGAAAGAAGCCTTGCTTCAATGTTACTAAATTTCCTGGTTCAATTTCAAGTTGAATTATTCTTGATGTGCCCATTTTAAGGGCCAGTACACTGACCAAAAGTTGATTGACTTTCATTGATTAGTGCTTACAGGGAATTGGGAATATTAAGTTGTGGTCAAGTCCTTTCATCGGACAAGAGTGCCGGAGAGCACAAGGCTGGCAAATTGAAATATTAATTACGGCCTCAAAACGAAATTCTTGTGAAATATTTGAATCCTGATTATCAGTGGGCGCATTTGTATTGAGGCACAGTAATCTTGCCTTATATTGACAAGGACAGGTTGGATATAAATGAAAGGATTTGTGTGTTCAGTGAACAGAAGGAGATTCGGAAAGATTGCTAAATATTTATTCTTTTTAATGCAAGTGCAATCTACCTCTAGCTAAATTTTAGTTTTACTCTGATTTAAAGCAATGTAATTAAAGTTCTAAAAAAGTCAAGCAAGGTATTTATGCTTATGCTTAGAAATATATACAGTTACATTTATTTATTGCAATATTATATATATTCTTATTATTTGAATTTTATTTTATTTGAATTTATACAAAATATACCAGTCTGCCTATGTCAACACAATTTAATGCACTTGACATTTCATAAAAAACTATTTCAACAACATACAATTCTTCTAAAGAATACTAATTAATAGTAATAGTTTGCACCAACTAAATTCTTTATAATTAAATTTTTGTGTCATCACCTATTGTGGACATGAAAATTAAATTGAAAATCAGTTTTTATTTATCTTATTTCTGGTTTTATGAAATGAATTTTTTAAACCATTTATTCGTCCAGCTTTAATTCTGTTTTGCATCCACTTTTATTCATTTAACGAAATGCTTTTCATTTCGTTTGGTTATATTTCTTAAATTTGCGTAAATTAAATCGCACAAAGCGCACGGGTCATGCAGATTGTCGCCTGTGAATTTAAGTTTAGACTGAATTTATGTTGCAGTTTCCTGCCATAAACTTGCCAGTGCAAACAGGATCGGTGTCAGGCCGTTTGTTCTTGGCTCAGTAGTGTGTTTTGTCTTTTGCCTGGCTTTGAAATCCTTCTGCAATTCCATCACACACACACACACATGCAGTTCCACACGCACACTGCGGAACCACACAGACGGAACGGAGGCCACACATAAATGGCTGGCAACATTCTCGTAACATTATCAATGACAAATTTGATGAAATAATAATGATTTATTTGCCAAATTGCTCAAGTGTACAAATGTGTATAAATATGCACATATAGATTCGCCTATATGCATGCGAGTGTGCCAGTGTATCAGTGTTCGGCTGTGCGTGTGCATATGCAAAGAATGAAGAGCCAGGATTTATCGTTATTGTTGTTATCCTTGCTGCCGCCACTGTTGCTGTTGTTGTTGTTGTTGTTGTTTTTGTTTTTGTAACATGGCATAATTGCTGTTTGACATGACATTAATATTTGAAGCCAAGTTTTTCGAGGCAGCCGGAATACCCGAGGGACGAGGCGCTTTTGGCATCTGTAGGCTCATTACTAAAACATAATGCGATTCATTAATTGATTCAATTTATGCAAATATATATGTTGGCCCAATATCTGTGCCATTACCCTTCCCCATCTTTTTGCTTCTCCATCCAGCAGCGCTCCATAGTCTTAAATGAAAGTCAGCGAGAGATGCAGGCCAAAGTTGGGGAATTTTTAATTCATGTACCACGAGCTCATTAGAGCGTAAAGTTCATTTAACAATTGTCATGGATAATGGATAAGGACTGCACTCCGCTCCGATCCGCTTCTGGGTCTGCCTGTCTGCCGCGCGCGGTGGTGCGGTGCGCGGGAATTAAAAACTTTAATTGGCTGCGGCGCATGCTGCGTATGCTTGATATGCGATAGCTCTCGGCATATGCAAAAGGATTTGTTGCACGGCAGGGGCAGCAGGAGGCCGGGTTGGGACAGCACGAAGAGCAGGCAAAGTGGCAGCTGTCTGCTTTCCAGCCCAAAAGCCCAACCAACCATCCAACCATCCCAGCAACCAACCAACCCAACCCTCTTCAGCCAGCGAACCGAACCCAAACTGAAAGTGCCGCTAATGCGCTTAACTATTTGAAATATTTAACGTTGTGGAGGCGTGGCAGTGTGGCTTTGTTTGTTGGCTTGACTGTTGCTCACACACAGCCGAACTGGCATACGCGCAGTGTGGAATATTTTACTGTTGCCGCAGCATCAGCTGGCGGCATACGTTGCGTATGAGTGACATTTTGATCACTTTATTTGACTGCTAATAAATGCGACGCTTATTAATTTCTGTGCGCGCCCTCTGGGAATGTCAAACTTTTTGTCACATGTGTGGTATTGGTTCGGGTGTAGTATTTCTGCACTCCCTTATTCAAGGACCACCTGATCCGAGGTCCTGAAATAATAAACTCTTAGCCAGCGGATGGCTGTGTTTATTATCGCTAAAATGCACAATTAGTTGATGTTTTTGCGGTGCTAATGCCTTAATGCCACTGCCATACACACACACACACACACAGAGCGATGCACCTGCACAAGCAGTGATAAGTGACCGACAATAAGTACACACACTCATGCACACTCGCAGGGAGTAATGGGTGCCCACACTTCCGCTGCCACTGCCACCTTCCACTCCATCGCCACTGCCGCTTCCACGCGGCTAGTTCATTTCTGGCGCTGCCTCTGTGCGGTCAGCCAATGAGCGATAATTATGTAGTGTATTTATTATTTTAACCGCTAATTACATAAAATGCATATTAGTATGGAAATTATTTATAAATATGTTAGCCAAATGACACGAGTGCATACATACTTAGTTGGCGCCCGTCCCCGGTGCTTTATTATAATTTTCGCCATTCATTGCCCGACTTTCATTATCGATTTCTGTCCACTCCCCCGCCAAATCTCTGCCGCCCCCCGCGATAATCATGCAAATTGTGTGTCCTGATGAATGGCCGTAGGCCCCAATTTAGATGTTTAGTTTTATGTATGGCATTGTTTGCGGTGACTTTGGTCTGGTTAATCCTAGCTTTTGACAGCCGAAAAAGGGGCCACCGAAACAGCTATTAATTGCCGGAATACATTATTAGTTTACTGCGAAATGATTTAAACAGAAATGAGGATTTGCACGATGGTCCCAATGGCTTGCAAAGGGGATTATTTCCAGAAATATGTGCTGTAATGATGGCTTTGAAGTCTTAATTCCCTCAGGTCAAAGCAAGATCAAACAGGAATACATAAGTATTAGTAATAAAGGAAGACTCAATATTTAATATTTGTTATTAAAAAAGAATAATAATAAAAAATAAATAATCTTGGTAAAGATAATAACGTAAGCACAAGCAATTTTTAATTAATAAGAAAATAAACTTTAGTTTAAATACAAAGAAATACAGTTATCAATTCTACCGCTTTTATAAAATATCCTTGAGTCAACAAAAGTGTGACAAGTTAACAACAATTAGACAAATGGAATATAAGCTTTAGTTATTAAATGACTATTTGCATGTCACTGCATGTCATAAGGGTTCAAGTATTTAATTAATGCAAAACCCAATCCAAGCCACTTTGCTTGATATTTGACCGAATGTCAGAACCAAGAATGTGCGCTTAATCCGGAATACAAGCGCAACCCCTTGCCTCAATCCGTAAAGGCCACGACTCTGACCACAGGTACGCGTATTACCCCACCTCAAGGTATGCCAAATCCCTCAAAGTTTTGCGGCGAATCCTTCGGCACACAGATGCGCACACAAGGACAAGCAAGCAAACAAACAAACCATACAAGAAGGGAAATGGGGAAGAGCGTAGGACAGTCAGCAGATTTTTGTTTACTTTCCGAAAACTAACGAGCAACGAAACTAAGACGCTCCATTTTCTTCACAGTTTATTATGAGCTTAACTTTCCATTAAAAAATATAAATCCCCATGAAGCGGAATGCAAGCCGAAGAAGCTGAAGCAGAATCTGACAAAAAAAGGAACGGAATAGAACGTTACGGAAGACAAAGAAATAGAGGCAGGACGAATGCCGAATTTCGTGCCGAACCATTTGCTTGTAGTTTTTTAACGGCCTGGCGCAACACAAAAAAAAAATAAAACAAAAAATGGGGCAAAACCGAAAAGAAAACACACGGAAAAGCATTGGGAAAAAAACTTAACAAAACAAAAGTGAGCTCTAAGCTGGCAAGCGGGGGCTAAAGGGGGGAAGGAGCGGTTGGAGAAGAAGAAAGCAAATGTGTATAAATTTCAACAAAATATCTTCCAACTTAATAAAAGTTTTTGGGGTTTTTCTGTTGTTTTTCTTTTGCTCATCTGCTCTTTTTCCCCCACATGCGTCTGCGAGAGCGGAATCAGGAGTGAGGGTGAGAGTTGCTCTTTGTTTTTTAGTTTGTTCGAAATACCTTTCAACTTTTTGCTAAATAATCTGCAAATTCATACATACGGCAGGCAGCCGGGGCGATGTGCATTCAGCAGTATTATAGATACAGCTACAGAAACGGATAAACATCCACATACGTATGCAAATAGCCGAGTCCTTTCGCCCTCGCCCTCGCCCTTATCCTGCCGCCCATATCCCCGCACACGCATCCCCTTATGAGCATGTGTACATTATCAATTCATGACGAAAGAACGGGAAAAACTTCATTTTTACCGAAAAGCCCGAAAGTCCCCTCCTCCCTCTCTCCCGTGAACAGTCCCTGAATGTCCTGCTAGGACAGCAACAATGGACCCAGCTCGATGATGACGCCTCAGTTGCCACAGTGAGCGGCAAATGGGCCACAGGATGTGCAGGAGATAGGGTCGGATCGGGACTGGGAGCAGCACTGGGAGCAGGACACTGACAACTCCCCAGCTGAATGCTCCTGATGGGGCTGACATCCGAACCGAACTTAACCGAACTGAACTGAACCGAACAGAACTGAGATGAGATGAGTTGAAGTCAGGGCTCCTTGGAAAACTTTACTCCAAACTTTGCCTCTTGCTTGCTTTTTTCGTGTTTTCCCTTCACTCTTTATTTTTTGCACCACGACAGGAGCAGCAGAAGGATAATAAAAATTTGACATTAAATATGCAGGAGCACCGCAAATGAGCCTTGGAAGGAGGCAGCCGCAGCAGAGGCAGGATAAAGGGGCTGGTTTTAGTTTAATCAAATACCAAATTGAATTACCAAAAGCCGCCAAACAAAATGTGTCAACAATGCGGCCGATTGCGGCAAATTTGTTCAGGACAAATACTTGGCCATACTGTTTGTTTGCCAGTCAGCCCGTTTCCTGCCGTTTTTCTCCTGCCATTGTTGTCCTGTTCTGTGTTGTTCAGTTGGTTTGCGAAATGCGAAATGTTTTGCGTTCAATGGCGATGATTAAAATTGAATGGCTTTATTAACGGCAAACGTCCCGCGGCAATCGTTTGATTCAATTCCAATTTGGCTAAAGCGAATGTGAATCTGAATGCAAATGCCGGCAACCAAATTACAAATGAACAAACACCAAATGTTTGTCAAAAGCACACACAAATATTCCATATCTGTGTGTGTATTATTCCCCCACCCTTTCACGCACGTGTGTATTTTTGCACTGAGAGAATAATAAAAGGACCTTTAGTTTTGTAATAAAAGGTTTGCTAGTTAGCTTAATTATTGCAGAACCCAGGACTCAGCCAGTAAGCCAGATCACACAGATCTCTTGCTCCAGATAAATAATATAGGATTTATGAGCTCCGAAAAGACTTATTTATTAACTAAAAATTATACCATGTAAGGGTATAATAAGACCACAAAGGAAACTTTCTATCATATAGAATAAACGAATACTCAAACTCTTTTATATTATTAATAAGTTTGAAGGTATATTCCCCATAATAATAGGTATGCTTATCAAGTTTTGTGTACTCGATATTCCTCTCTCTGTAAGAGTGGAGACTTGTTAATTTCAGTGGCAAAAGTTGTCTGTAAAAAAACCAAATCACACAAAATATGATGACCCTACAGCACCCACTCCCAGCCAACCATCCAGCCACAGGACTCTTATCCCATTCCGAACACTCCACTCCCAGTAAGCGCCATAAAAATATGAGAAATATTAAAAGCCCGAACCGTGTGGATGACCAGAGTGCCAGGTGGAAGTGTCTATGTGTTGCCAAGGATGCGAGTGTTTTTTGCGGGGTGGCGGAGTGGCACAATGGGTCTGCCCCCTGCCTCCCAGGGGATGCGGCACGTAAATCGTAAAAAAAGGTTCCCTGCGAATTGGTAATGGCCACCGGCACACATTCCGGGCATACGTGTCTATGAGATTTGCTCGAAATAAGTTTCGTTGGACGTGGGCGTCGGGTTTTGGGATTATGAAAATGGTCCTTAAAGCGATTGAAACGATCAAACATTGATGGCCGAAAATGATTCCGAATGATGAATGATTCGAAAACGTCTTGGCCAAGAGTTTTCTGTTTCTCTGGAATGGGAAAATTAAATTGATCAGAAGTAAACGGGGGTTGAAGGATTGAAAAGAGATTATAATATATACTTTCAAGGCAGCCCTGATTTGTTGGTAGTCTCTAAAAACTTGAACAAGGGACTTGTATGTTCAGTTCACATTACGTCTCACATAAATCCAGATTAGTCCGATTAAAATATACCTACATAATTGAAAATATATATCATTGAAATAGAGACTTTAAGACATTTATGTATTTCGAACTTTAAATTAAAATTGATTCGTTTATAATAATTTATTTTACAATGAGTAGCGATTCAAGGAGCCATAGAATCCATATAACAAAAATTAGGTATGCAAAATTCTAAATGGATATTAAAAAAATAATAACAAATAGTTAAAATAGTTATTAATATTTTAAAAAGTATAGTATTATCCACTAGTAATGATTTTACAGGCAGCATTTAATTCTGTTAGAAGCCTTAGAACTTAAGCTGCCTAAACTGCATTGACTCACTCGAAGTAAATCTGATCAGCGCATTCAGTGTTTGACAGGACTCAAAGGTTATCAGGCCAACTCCGGCTCCGTATGCAGGTAGGATAGCAGAGGATTATCGCATCGGGGCCATTAGATGTGTCCGGCGCTCGGAAATCGTTGCATGAAGGCGAATCGACAGCTGAATTGATAACAATCCGCTTTCACACGATTTGGAATCCGAACCCGAAACCTGTCTACCTTTCCACCTGTTTCACCTGCAGCCACTCCCATTAGGCGACGGCTTGAATGTTGCGTTCTGTTTTGTTGTTCTGTTCTCTGTGTATGTGTATGTTGATTGGCGGATTGACAGAATGACAGAGTGACGGGACAGTGCAGCAGGGACAGCCAGCAGCCAGCACCCAGTTGCCCGCTTGTTAGGATGATAGCTCAAGCTTTTTGCTACGGCTTATGCACGTAAGTCGCTTATGGTCGCCCTCAGCTCATGCATATGCATTGTTAACAGTGAAACAAACTAACTGCGACTCTGTGAGGGTGTGTGTCCTGTCGGGACCCTGTATGGATGTGTGTCTGTGAGTGTGCTTCTGTTGTTGATATGACCATAAATTTGTTGCGCTGCTTCATTGCCAACTTCTCTGGCTCAGAGTGTGTGTGTGTGTGTGTGTCTGGATGAGAGAACGTTGTTTATTTTTGTGCAAAACTTTAGAAGGGAAAACTCACAATAGCCAGATGACAGATAGGAGGAGATATCCATCCGACGAGAGCGGTAGAGGGGAGCGGGACCTGAGGAATATGGCCAAGTCTGCAGAATCAACTCACAAAAGTATCAAGTGTTGTTTTTGACGGCTGCATATTGACTTAACTGTAAAAATAACAGCAAGACGAAGCCCAGGACGCAGCAGACAGATGAGCAAGATGAAAAAGATGAAGCATTCCGAAAAAAAACACACTGAAAATGTAAGATATGTAAATCTATTTGGAATTGATTTCAAATTCGGCATGGTTTCAAAGTTATTATTCACTTAGCTGGGTGAAATTCTTTGAAAGGGTACAATTATAAGTTTAGGATATAATAAAAATAAATTTAAACAAATTGAAAAGTACCCAAGATGACTCTGCAGCATTGGCACAATTGCCGTTTATTTTGCAGTAGAATAAAAAAAACTAACCTATTATTTTTTAACATTTTTTGTATTATACTATATAATCTAATATATTTAATATTCCTATCATTTTTTTCCCAGTAAGAACTCATTTCTTCCTGTGCAGCCCATGACAGGACATGGCCAACGGGGATGGGGTTGAGTGGGTGAGAGATCTCTGGGCCATGTCCATGTCCTTGTCCATGGCGCGTGCTGCAAGTGTTTGGATTGAGTTGTTAGGCAACTGATTTGATTTACTGAATAATAAAAAAGCAACCAAGACACACACTCCCCCCTCACACACACACACACATACAGAAGGAGAAGGGGCAAGAGATGGAGAGTGGAAAAGGCACGGCTGACAGACTCGGCCATAAACAGTCATAGACACTTGGACTTGGCCCGGGCACGAACGGCAAGTTTATCAACTACAATAAGAAAATGTGACAGCCAAAGGAGAGTGAAATAAAACTTTTTCCTCCCGACCAATTTGTTATTGTTGTTGCTGTTGTTGTATTGGCCATCCATTGCAAGTTCCATAAAAAATGCAAAATACATTTGAGCAATGAGCAACAACAGAAACAACAACAACAAAAATCCAGAAAAGTGGCAGAGCAGACAGAGCGAGATAGCAATGGAAAAACCAATTGCAGGCAAGAAAACGATGAAAAAAATTCAGATACAATTTGCAGGAAAAAAAATCAAGAAATAAACGAAATAAATAAGAAAAATCGCTTTCTTCCCATGAACGAAGTGGAGAAATCCTGAGCGCACACAAACCAATTCACAAAGGAGACTTCACATGGCGAATTCTCTGTTCAATTGTGGCAAAAGTTAAAGCGGATATCCTTTGGCACAGCGAGGACATCATCGTGCAGTGCTCCAGACTGATTTGAGTGCGATTTGTGGGGAACTTTCGTTTCGAAAATTCTACGAACAGGAACTGAAACTCCAATCTATCAAAGTCTTAAGTGGGGACGAGGAGAATTCACTACTTTCATTTTGAAAGTTTTATTGTTCTTAAGCCACTAGTATATTTTCTAATAAATAAATTGCATTCGCTTGTAAAGAGCTTATTTTAATAGAAAATCAATTATAATTATAACATGCTACATACCAAGAATTCAAGGTGATATGTTTCTAGTACTATTTAGTAAATAGTATTTACTCTCTTATTTTTACTACGTACCTAAAGATCTTACATTAAAATTCTCTTAAATTATAAAACAGGTTCAATATTATGTTATACGGATAACTATTCCACAAAAGATTATTCAAATATCCCACACTATTGTTAGCATTCTCAAGTTTTCTAACTATAAACTACTGGCACAGGAAATCCTTAAAATATTCGATTGAACGAAAAATTCTACTCGAAATACGCACAACAATATTTGCATAGATAAATAATCAGAACTGAGATTTTCCTTTCAAGTGGTTGCCACAACTGTGATTTTCCGATCGGCAATTTATAATTTATGATTATTATATACATTTGTTATTCGTTCTGCGCTCGCCCACTCTCCACTTAGTACATTGATCACTGTATGACAAATCCACGTAGGCAACATCCTGAGTTTTGTAAATTGGAGTGGCGAATGGCAGAACAAAAGGACCTCATGGAAAGAAAACAATGCAAATGTAACATAAATATAACGAAAAATATTTCACATTGTGGTGCAGCCAGCACTCACTCTCGTACACACACATCCTCGCAATCGCTCTGGTGTAAAATATGGGCAAAAATGACGTATGCGTAACATAAACCAAAGACAAATGAACAATTGGATATAAATAAGCGACGCACACACACACGCGCAGCGGTGAGATGTAAAGTGACACGAATGGAGGCTACGCGAAACTGACACAAATGCAACAACAACAACGCAGCGCCAAAAAATTAACAGCAACAACGTCGGCAACAATGGCCGAAATGAAACAGAAAGAACTGAAATGGCGAGACAGCGACAGAGAGTGTCCTGTAAAAGCCTTTCAATGCACGCTGCATACTTTTAGGCGATGCGTGTTATGCGATGCCCGCGGCCCCAACATGTGTGTGCGTGCGCGTGTTCGAGTCTGTGTGAGCGTAGAAAACGCGATAAAAGCAATGCATAAAATACGCCAGCCAAAAAAATCCAGCAACACACTCTCCCATACAGAAAATTGCGAAGAAAATTGGGTGGAACAGCGAGGGGGCAGGGTGCAGCGACGACGGAAACAATAAGAGCAACAATGGCCAAAGTGGAGAAATTTTGGAACCCAAAATAGTTGGCAAACGGGCGAGTGTTTTCACAGTGAAGCTAATTAGTCTTCATAATTTAAAATAGTAAAAATTATAGCTGAAGAGGACTTAAAAACAAAAATTAATTCAATATTATTCCTTACAAGTACCATATATGGTATCGAAATTCATAAAGTTGGATTTATGTTGCAGTTACAATTGATGTTCTTTTGCAGTTAATCCGAGGAAGCCCGGAAAATGCTTTGACATAAAAATATCAGTATACTTATTAAACATTTATTACCCTAGCGAAATAAGATTCAATATAATTAAAATAACAACAATACTATTTAATACGCTTATAAGTTATTACTATAATGTGTAGATCGTTTTAAGCTATTAGTTAAGGAAAGATACGTATGTCTCCTTCAGAAACTAATATATAAATAACTTCGTTTTCATTCAGATTTCTTCAACATAAAACTAAAAATAATTATGTAATTTTAATTGTAAATGCGAATTTATTTTAAACGCCTGTATCCTTGTAGAATTTTATCCTGCAGCGGAAAAGTTCCTTATTAATATGCATATAAATATACCGCTTTCGGTGGGACTGCTACAATATACCCCATTGTATACTGAGTAAAAAAAAAGAAACGGCAACTATGAAATGAGTGGTAAAAGAGGCGGCACGTCCAAACGATGGGCCAGCAACAACAAAAACGACGCATATATGTAGATGGGGGCTGGGGTGTGTGTGCGAGTGTGAATACGTACATAGCTGTATGTGTGCTTGTATAGAAAGCGCGCTGGAGACGTGCATATGCTTGAATGCGCGTGTTCGCACTTGCTGGCAAACTGGTGAAAAAAATGAAACGGCAACCAAATGCACAGCAAACCCAAACACGGACACACACATGTGCATATCCAATTGCATCTGTATGGGCATGCATACATATACAATGTGAAAAACGAGTGCAAGTGGAAAAATAAAACATTTTCGCAATTAATTGCGCTCAATTTAAAATGTTGCAAAATTAATTCAAGAGTCATGCCAAATACACAGGCGCAGTCATTTATGCAAACAGAGACAGCCACAAGGGGTGAGGAGAGGTAGGGAAAATGGGGAAATGGAAAATCGGCAGGGAGAAAGGCTGAGCACAGCTGAAAGGCTGCTCAAGCGGCCAGACAAATGCGCAGTTGAAACGGACACACACGGAAGGACATGCTTGCATGTGAAGCAGCCAGTGAAAGGAGTTTAAAACGGAGACGGAGTTCAGGCAGGCAACGAGAACAGAAGCAAGAACAGGAGCAGAACAGAAGGCACGGGCAGGAGATGAAGCCAGAGCCAGAGTCGGAGTCGAACACAAATGTGGCGTTGATGAGCAGACGTCAGAAGGGGGCCGTGGCGCCGGACAAACGATTCCAAGACACAGGACACTCTCGCACACTCAGCACAGGACACTAGCCAAGCCATACACGCAGCGAGCAGCTCAGGAGCCAAGGATAACGACGAGAAGGAGCGGAGACTGCAATAAAATAACAAAAGCGCCTTGCCAAGTATGGAGCGTGAGGAGCGAGCGCTACCGATGGATGGAAAGGCAAAACCAAATGAGCAACAGCGCATGCACTCGCAAAAAAGGACCTCTGGGACATCAACAGCCAAAAGCACAGGAATTAAGTGCAGAAATCTGCTGAATGATTCACTACTTTAAACTGGAAAACGGGCATAGATCTTCCTAATATACAAACAAATTGATTCAAATAACGAAACATTGTTTGTTTATTTATCATATTTTCACATCTTACGCAGTTATGCGCTGAACCTGTTGAAAACTAATCATCAGTGCACCACGGCGTATGAGTAATAATAAGAGTTCCAACAATACTTTGAAAATAATGGGTTATATTAAGGACAGTTTCATTTTAAGGCTTTGTGAAAATATCTGTAGTGGTCACACTAGTTTTTTAAAGTGTGCAGAGGCACTCACACTTACTCACACCTCGAGCCTTCGAGTGTTCATGTGTATGTTTGCAGCAACATGGCTAGCTTGTGGACTCAAATGGATTTCCATGTTGTCGTTGTCGCTGGCGGAGGAGTTGCAGCTGAGGCAGCGCAGAAGGAGCAGCGAGACCAAAAGGAGTAGCAGCAGCTAAAAAGGAGCAGCAGGAGGCTGTGGAAGAAGCAATTCAAGTTGCCGTCACGGAAGTTGCCTGTTGAAATTAAGCCAACAGCAATTATGGCTACAAATGCGGCTAGCAGCGCCGATTATGTGTCCCATTACACTCCTCCTGCAATTCCAGGAATTTTTCTAAAGACATTCAGCCTTTGCTCAGGCAGAGCCAATTATGTATACGATCCCAATGGAGCTTTAGACTTCAAGTACTTAAATGAGAAATTTGGTTTTAGAGCGAATGTAGAAACTGGATAGACGATGGAAGATATTTTGTTAATTTACTTAATAAATTCTAAGAATGTTCTTATAATGAAATGGAGTAGTAACCAAGGATCTCCAGGGATTGTAGTAAAGGAAATTGTACATTAAGTCATATACATGGAATAGTGGTTTTAATAAAATATTAATTTTTTTCTGTGGTCATAGAACGAAGTCCAAAAAAAACCAAATGGTACTACATTTAAGAGAGCCCTGGACAACCTAGGCCCCCTTCAGGAATCACTTTCCTCGCAGTCAAAATTAAATTTCCCCATTTGCCATTCGATGCGATCGTAACCCAACCGATGTGTCAATCCCGCAGCTCAGCTTTTCAATTACAATCAAATTTGTCAAATGATTGAGCAATCACGGCTATTAGATAACAGAAAACACACACAGCAGAGAACAAACACGGCAGCCAGGAGAAGTGCTGGCAACGGGAAAAAAAAGAGGGAAAACAAAACCGAAAAAGGACGAACGTGTAAAAACCATATGCATGTATGTGTGTGTTATCTTATCGCTTCCGTTTCCGTTCACCAGCTTCGAGCTACGAACTCTGGACACATGCAAAAAAACGTAAAATGGTAGGAGGCGGGGGAAAGCAACTCGGGGTTATGGGGGTCGCATTGGAACAACACTTGTGCCCAGTTCAATGGAGTTATCGTCGAGCGCAATGCGTTTTACAAACTCCCCCGAGCAACTCCCGAAAATATATATACATGCCATTTTTTTCCCATGATTTTTTTCCCACTTTCTTGGCGAGGGGGGGCCCGAAGTTTTCCCAGTTTGGCTGCGAGTGTCTCACTGTGGGTAAATAAATGCCAAGCGCTACGTAAACCAAATAAAGTCGAAGGCACGCACACCCACACCCCTCAGTCTCACACACCCGCGGCACAACCACTCACACGAACGAACCAAGCAATGAACGCTTACTCCCCCACACACGCACACACATTTAACAGTAACAGACGTCGGCAATGAACGCAGCACCGCCAGGAAGTAGGCAACAGCCTTTTAGTCCTTTAGTTGCTCAATTTCAGTTTCACACTTCCGACGAGCAGGAGGACAGGGCAGGGACACCAGGACATCGGGACACGGGGACACCGAACCACTCAGGAACAGACAGTGGCTGTCACGAAAATAACACCAGGCCAGGCAAATTCGGTGGCTCGCTTCCCCCAATAAGAATCGAATCCTTGTGGGAAAATATTTATGCAGGCCCTTATTAGTTCAGTATTTATATGAATATCATTGGTTTTTAATTTATAGTTAAACGAATTTTGGGACGCTACTGAACCTTGCTAAAGAAATACATGGTCCTTTGTAATAATTTCTAATAAAAATTATAAGAAACATCTTCTTACAGAATATTAATATTTGATTATATTATCAACACAAGTATAATATTTTCACCCAAGACTTCCAGGAGTTCACTCAGCTCATTCTTAGCCAATTAATTTGGCTTACATCTATGATCTTGGCCATGTCTGTGCTCTCCGCGACAGACACATATGCATATGGGTAAGACAGGGGCTTCCACGACTCGTCAGCGTCTCTTCTCCGGCTTTCTTCATTTAGTCCTGGCCCTCGTCCTCCGTTCTCTGCTGTCCCTTCTCTTGAGCCGCTACAGGCGTAAAAACGTGCGGCGTACAATTTACACAACGGAGCGAGAAGGAACAGCAGCGCCAGGACATGAAGGGCGAGACCAGGAAGAGAAGGCAGGGCGCAGGACGAAGGAGGCGACGCAAAAAGACATGCAACAACAATTAAACTTTCAAAGACGTCGCTGCTGCCGCTCGACACGGGAAAAGTAAACCGAGCAAAAGTTGTTAACGGGGCATAAAAAATGAACAAGGAGCGAGCGGGGAAAAAATGCGAGCAAACAGATGGGAGGATGAGTGGCAAGCGAGCATGGGGGGATGACGGCCAGGACCTTGCGTTGGGAAGGAGGACCTGCAGTCGTGCGGGAAAAAGGAAAAGGCACGCGCAGCTAAGACGGGAAAAAGGAGCGGACGGGCGTTCCGCAGACAGCGGCAAATTCGCATGCAAATTGTGCGCGAAAAAAGATGGCCAAAAAAATATGAAGAAAAAAAGGCGGAACGAAGAGTGAACATGAGCTGGCAAAACCCCGAGTTTAGAGTTGGAAATAAGGAAAGACCAGGCCAAGAAAAACTTTTGCCCAAATATGAGGCACATACGAACACACACATGAGCTCTGAACGAACATAAATGTAAACAATAAAATTGTAGAAAATTGTTGAATAAATAGGGTTGGGTAGCGGCAGCAGGCAAACTGCCGGCGGAAAAGCTTTTTCTTGTCATCATTTCACGACTCTGCAGGCGCACACACATCCTCACATCCTGCCACATCCCCCACCCCTTTTTAGCCAGATTTTCCGGCTAGGTGTGAGACAACGGCAATTATCGCAATTGTCCCCAGCACTCATTCACTCACTCAAAACAGAGAAACAGAGACGAGGCCAAGTCGGAGCGGCCTAAGCCATCAGCATTTGTTCATTCATTCAGTCACCCCTCACCCGGGGCGGGTTCAGGGGATGGGCACTAGGATCCTGGAATACAGGGGAAGGAGGCTGGCGCTGGTTGGGCGGGCATCCATTCATTCGACTTACGCATTGTTCCTGCTCTGACGCCTTGCTGGCTTTTGTTGCTGAGCTGTGTTTACATTTACACTCTTGGCAGCCAGGCAGGCAGCCGGCGACGGCAGGCATCATTTCCATTTCCATTTTGCCAGTTGCCAGTTGCCAGTTGCCAGTCGGTAGTGGTCCCTAGTCCTCTTCTGGCTTAGAGAGCGGAGCCACCACTCCGCGCAGGCCATAAAAGCCCGCTGTTGCCTACTTTGCGGCGCATTTAGTTAAATTGTTTATTTGTCTGCTGCAAGCTTTTCAGTTTGTTCACAATCAATTAAAAGTCAAGCGGCAATGTTTAATTAAGCTAAAAGAAGCGCCGCGCCGACAACTGCAGCCTTTTCACATTTCCCATTTCCCACTTGCCATTTCCCGGCATTTGCAGCGGTTTTAATTAGTGTCGCATCCCACTTAAACCACCTCCCCCTGCCACTTATCCTTGACTTGGCCCAAATTGAGTTATTAGATGCTCATTATCGGCCATTTCGCTTGTCTCTTTCGATTCTTTTTTTCTTGTTTTAGGTTTTTTTGCCCAGCTGCAGTCGAAAGCCGCTGACATGGAATATAAATTTGCACCCAAACGCCCCCAACTCCTCCGTGAAAGTCGCCAATAATTGGCTACTAATGGTGGCACATAAAAACTTTTGCCGACTGCAATAAAAAATCCCATTGACGAAACTTTTCTGCCAACTACAACAAATAAAAGCTGCAAAGAAGCAACAACAACAACACCATCATGGTGTGCATGCTGAAATACTAGAAAAAACCGAATCAATTAACATTTTCATTTCGCGATTTTCCGCTCCAAGTTTGCCGCACAAATTATTGCATTCTGTCATCTGTATTAAAAACTATTGTTTCTGGTCTTGCAACGTTCAATATAAATGGCTTGTAAGTGCATAATAGATGTTCGTTTGCCACCGGATAGATCATGTCAGGCTTTTTGTTTAATGTAAAACTTGTTGTTTAACATTTTCACGCTTTAATGTCGCCTTCAAGGAGCCTTAATTACGCATATACATATTTAAGCTTTATAAACCGGACAGAGCATAGACGGCAATCGAATATAAATTGAAATAATACAACATCGGTTTAGTGAGAGAACTTGAACTATAGACTAATTATAGACTATTATAATTCAAATAATAGATGGTTGTACTGGTCTTTATTTTAATTGTAAATTATTGAAGTTTTGTACCTATTATTACGGGGAATTTGCTATTAACACTTTAATGTTTTTAAAGGGTATAATATATATTTTGCATACTACACTACTGTCAAGTAATGTCGTTGTTATTTGGGTTATGTTCATTTTTTTATTTTAAAGATTTCAATTATTTAAGTAATTCAAAAACTATAAGGAAACTGACTTCGAAAAGTGCATGCAGATTGCACTTTGATCTTGGGAACATATTTAAAGTCAATCATCATAACTAAGCCGAAAATTCATAAATCTAAATTTAGTAAGCATTTCTGTGTTATTAAAATAACAAATCAATACGTTCAGTTTTATTTTAATATATAAAAAATTTGTCTTATACATTTTATTTTTAAGCTATGAAGAATCCATTTACGAGTCGAAATTTGCATGCATTTTGGCATGCAGATTCGACCAAAATATATAAAACATTGGATCTTTTCATATGATAAAATCATATCAAGAATCAAAAAGAATATCAGAAGAAAAGCACAAAATTCACTTCGGATCTGAATATTGAACTGTAAAGAACTCTAATTATGTATGTGTATGTACATATATGTAACCCCTGTTAAAAATAAAAAAAGGGGGGGTAACAATTTAAGCATTAGAGGACCTGTTAATATATAAAGTTTATAGGGTTAAATAAATAATACCTTTCAAGGGTATATAAAACTCATTATAAGTGTAATTATAAAACCGAAAAAAAAATATGGTCTCAATGGAAATATGTTAAAGGCTAACCGCAAGGATCCATTCTGGTATTAAAATTTTTTTACTGAACCGAATTCAATTTTTGTGCTTGCTGTGAAATGGCGACACAATTGGTTTCATTACGATATATGTACGAAAGAGCAGCCACCTTTTTTGCACCTGTTAATTATAATCCCTTTGAGCGTGCGAGTGCAAAACCAGTAAACTGGTGGGCGTGTAATGCCAATCCCACTCATTGTTCCAGCTTTTTGCCGGGATCCCTGTTGTTATTGTTATTCGATGGCACTTACAAATGCGAGTGAAATTCATTGGGCCAGCTCAGCGGTGGGCCCCGAAATTCTCACCTGGCAGCTGGCACCTGCAGAATTCCGCATCCCGCCACCTGCCACCTGCCGACTACCGGCTGCCGACTGCCAACTAGCGCTTGGCACGCGCATTATTGCAAACAATTTGCCCTGTTTGTGCCACCGGACAAATGACAAAAAGGACAAATGGCACAAAATATTTTGGTAGCGCCCTGGTCCTGGCAATCGGAAATGTTGCCAAAGTTCTGCACTCACACGCAGGCACTCATGAGCCCTGCAGGCTCTTACACAGACGCAGGCACAGAGAAAAAGGACATGCACAATGTATGCACTGAGGCGCAGCTTTGGCGGCTTAGCCATGCCCCCTCTCGGCAGCCAGCACCAGCCAGCCGAGGGTCCTGGGCTGCCTTTGCGCCTGCAGTGTTTGTTTTAATTTAAATAAATGAGCTTAAGCGCACTCACAGCTCGTGATCCTTTAAGGCCCTGCGCCCGCTCCTTATTTTATTTGTCCTTGCCTCTGAATCGCAGTCGGCGTCCTTGTCGCTGTCGTCTCCTTTTGTTGTCCTTATTTAGCTGAGCTGGCTTTGGACGACACGACGGCCGGGACTATTGCCGGGGATATGCCGGGATATGCCAGGATATGCAAGTGCTAAGCATTTTTAAGTCAAATTGCTTTACCGAACATTTCGCCATTTGCCTGCACGACTGAACCGGACTTCCCAGTTGTCGCAGGCATTTCCCCAGGCTTTCCCGCTATCCCGCTTTTTCACTTTTCCGCTGCCTTGGCGACGCGTTGCTGACGTCGTCATCGCTCTTCTCTTTAGCTTCAAACTCAAGTGTTTGCTGTTGTTCTTGCCGCACTGGCTTTTGGTCTTTTTTTGGCAGAGAGTCCTTTCCATTTGACCAACAAAATGCTACCAGCTAAAGGCGGTACCTTTGGACTTATAGGAAAATTTAATGAGAAAATTCAACGGGAATTCAATCACCTGTTATCACTTATTATTATGTTATTTTATGTATAGGTTATAGTTGTGTTTTTGTGACATTTTGATCCAAAACACAAATATTTTCTGAATAGCTGTTTCTCGATAAAAAGTGCCTCCTAATTTTAAATGCTGAAAACACACAATAAATAAATAAATACTAAAAACATGTTGATTTTATTTCAACAGGCAATTATCAACAAACATGGGCTTAACAACCTAGTGGTCATGACATTTCAATTTAAACACGATTATTGCACTTTATTTGGTATTCTGAAAATTGGGTTGCGTCATAAAAGAAAAAGTTTATTTAATTAAAATAAAAAGGTTTGACAGAATATTTTTTTAAATAGGTATATTTCATATGCAAAGAATCGAATTAGAAATAACGGCAGCATTTTTATACAAAAGGAACTAAACGATGGGTAAATGAAATGGTCTTCTTCGAGTATTGTATTAAAAAATCAAAGATATTTCAAAAATGGAATAGCCTTTTCATTACTTTAAAACCCAAATGATGCATTTAATATATAGTTTTTATAAAAAACACAGGCAGTCAGTCTGAAATTCCGCAGAAATAAAAGTCCTTCCAAGTTATCAATTTACAGATAGACATCGGTAGTTATTGCACCTCTAGCTTAGAGTATGAGGAACTTCGGTTTTCTAATTCCAACTTCCTTTGTTGTTGTAGCTCTTGTTTCTTGTTATTCACGCTCCTGCCTGTGCTCTCGTTGTTGTTGTTAGTGGAGGAACTTCAAAAGGCTTTTCCGCTGTGTTAGTTCGCTTTGCTGTCGCCTTTTGCTCCTTTCACTTGCGCCGCCGACCTCGCGCTGCCACTTGTCGAGTTTCCCTTTCCGCTTTTTCTATCCCCGCCCGCTTACACACTTTTCCCGCCCATTTGCCGGCCCCCTTTTGCCACTTTTCCATCGCGCTCCGAACACCACTCTCTCTCTCTCTCTTGGCCAGGCCAGAAGTTTACCTTTGGTGCAACTGCGCTGATTTGCAGTTTCTTCTTTTCATTTGATGGGCGCAGCTTTTTGTCATGTTTTTTCTCATTTTATTATTTTTTTTTGCTAGCCCATTCATCCTGCTCCTTGCTCAGTTTTTCCAGCTTGCTCTCTTTGCGCTCGCTTCTGTTTACACAGCAAATTTATTTATTTTCGCACTGTGGGACGCTCTTAAATATTCCGTCTTTTGAGTGCTAATGCAAATGTTGTCCTCCGGGCGGGCGGACGTACAATCAGGAGTTACGGGTGGGAGTGAGGGTCTTTTTGGCCAACATCAGCGGAAATCACTTGAAATAAGGACCGAAGATTAACTGAAAATGGCAATCGGGGTGGATATGTGAGCAAGGGGACAGCCGCCATTCAAAGGGAAGGGGATGGCTTTGAAAATCGCTAATTAACTGGAAACAAATGTAATGCGAAACAATCACGGGTATTAATCTTAATGGATTTCTCTGTGAGCAATACCACAAACTTAAACTTAACTTTACAACACGATGATTACAAATACAATAAACATGACAAACAGATGCATACAAATATGTTTTTGTTGGAAAATATTGACTTAAAATTTGATTTAATTTATTAATTAGAGCATTTGCAAGTTCTCTTCTACTTCGTTTGTATTAATTTTTCCCCTTTATTCGAACCCCAATGCCAGCAAATATAATTAAAAAGAAACTGTTTGCTTAATTGAGGAAACTCGTCATATGTTAAGTTAGTTAAATAAAATGCAATTAAAATTAAATGTAAGGGGGAAAATCACTCCCACAACTTTTCTTTATTTCTTGTTTATTTTATCTGTTGAATCTTATCAAATAAGTGAATGTGAATCAATTATTAAGTTACATGCGCCAGATAACAAACTAATAATATTAAAAATCAAAAGAATAGGAAGGGGCCACAATCATTTGCATATCTGCCATGCCAATCTTTTTATTAATAAAAATTATTTCACTTGAACAAAGCGCATAAATGCGGCGATAATTTGACCGAATGCGATTGAAAAAGGGACAAGGGAGGGTAACAATTAAATTTAATAGTCATGCGGTAATCCACTTAACAGGAAAGCAGATTGATTTCTCATACCCCATTTTCCCTTCCCGTTCCCCAATCCCCGACATGCCTTAACGACACTCAACCTTGGGGCAACTTTCGCCAGCTGCAAGCTCGAGTGCATCCCACGCCAAGTAAACTTCCCTGTCGGCAACATTCTGAAACTCTAATTTAATAAGTAAATCACATTTCCGCCTTTTGAATGTCGCCTCCAACTCGAACTACGCGGCGGAGTTAGAAGGCGGGGCACAGTTTCCAGTTCCTGGATCCCGGGACATGGATCCCGGATCCCGGGGCATCGCATTGACACCTCGTCAGGAGTTTGCAAGACATCGCCCCGGCGACTTGCTAACTGGTTTAGTGCAAATTCACTATTAGGAGAGCGCTCAATTTCACACTGGAATTAAATTACAGCGCATGGCGATGCGGCAGGTGGGAATAGTGTTGACGTTGGGGTTTCGTGGGTTAAGCAGGGCATCCCGACCCGGAGGTGGGGCGGAGATCAGAGTTTGTGGCTGGCTTGGTGCCGCGGCAAATGAGCGAACACCTCGTTAGTTTGCGCGCCTCGAAACTTTTTTAATATTTACATTCATATTTTGCACCTTTCGCCTTTTTAACCGCCTTCGCCCAAGCCCACGCCCATGCCCCCCGAATACGAGGGGCTTTCTTTTATTGCAACTTGTGCATCCTGCAGCAGCCTGACTGCTGGATGGACCAAGGATGCTGTCGAGTCATAAATTTTTGTTTGTGTTGAAAATTGCATTTGCCTTTTACTTTGTGTTGAGGCTGAGCCAGGATCCCAAACTGGTCGGCATTAAGGGGGGGTAAGGGAGGTGCATTTGCACCGGGGAAAATAAAGTTCTTAAGCCAAGTTTTTCGTGAACAAACTGTAAGTCATCTCAGACAAAGCCTCTGAAAATATCAATTTCCGGGCTAAATAGGGCCAGGGTCGAAAAATAAAGTTCCAGAGAATGTTTTACACACTTGTTTGACAATAATATTATTTAAATTCTATTTGATAAGCACAATAATATTACAGTCTTACTATTGTTAAGATTTATGGTTTAAATAACCTAATAACTAGCTCAAGTTTGACGAGAACGATACACAAAACTTTAATAATCTATGAAAGGTTAAATGTTAATCTTTATCTCACCCAACTATCCATAATGAAAGCAGTATACAACTGATTAAGGGACAGCTAGTATAAATGATGCAATTTTAAAGTTATTTATTGAATTCTGATTGATTTTGTTCGCTCAGTGTGGAAATATAGCTGCGATGGATAGATTGAGCTTGCCCGGCAGCCATATTGGATGCCCCTAAAAGCAGCCAACGCCAAATTTGTTGCAACGCTTGATAATCAAGTTAGCGATGGGCGATGCTGCCCCAGCACCCCCCAAAAAAACTCCTCTCCTTTTAGTGCACTCAAATTGAACAGCCTTTTGTGCTGGATCCTTCCTTTTTTGTTCGCTTTATCGCGAAATAAATTTAAACCGATGATTCCGCCACGGACCGTGATTCAGAATCTGATGTTTTGCTCGCATTTCTTGTTTACTTGCAGATGTCAATGGGCGTGGCAGTGGCACGCGAACCGAGTCATCTGGAAATCAAAGCCCAATTGGCACAAACACGCGGTAAATAGAATTCGCAATTGGAATCGGAATTGAAATAGAAATTCGCATTCAAATTCAAATGCAAATAGAAATAGAAATTGCCACAAGACCCCCACAGGACGAAAAATAAAAAAAAAAACACATAGCAACTAAAATACCCATAAAATAATAGGAAAACAAAGAGAAGCTGGAAAGCAGCTGTTGCAGCATATAAAAGAACCGCAGCAAGTGCAGCAGCAGCAACTGCCGTAGCAACAACAATAGCAACAAAGATAGCATCAGCGACAGCAACAATATGGCGAAGCTCCTGCAATCGGCGCTGTTTGTCATCCTGATAATGGCCACAAAATGCGGCAGTGGCTTGGCCCAGAACCAGCATCACGGTAAGTGAGCTCAGGGATTGAATTGCAAACGGGCTTTCCCGTTAACTTCGTTTTTGGTCCATCCGCAGAGAGCAATTCCCAGCTTGATCCCGATCCGGAGTTCATCGGGTTCATCAACAACGTCACATATCCGGCAGGACGCGAGGCCATATTGGCCTGCTCAGTGCGGAATCTTGGCAAGAACAAGGTGAGTTGTAAGAACTACTTCAGGAAATAATTTATTAAGTCCTCCCCCCCATTCGCAGGTGGGCTGGCTAAGAGCCTCCGATCAGACGGTATTGGCCCTGCAAGGCCGTGTGGTTACCCACAATGCCAGAATCAGCGTCATGCACCAGGACATGCACACGTAAGCTCAAACAAGGTTAGAGAGGGATCAGAAATTAACTTTTAATCCCATTAGCTGGAAACTGAAGATCAGCAAGTTGCGGGAGACTGATCGCGGCTGCTACATGTGCCAAATAAACACCAGTCCCATGAAGAAGCAAGTGGGCTGCATCGATGTCCAGGGTATTAATTTCTGATCTTATCTAAAAGAGCTTTTTAACCTTTTTTAAATTAATAGTCCCGCCGGATATTATAAACGAAGAGTCCTCCGCCGATTTGGCTGTGCAGGAAGGCGAAGACGCCACTCTCACCTGCAAGGCCACGGGAAATCCGCAACCTCGCGTCATCTGGCGGCGAGAAGATGGCGAAATGATTCTAATTCGCAAACCCGGCAGCCGAGAGCTTATGAAAGGTGAGCTAAAATGTAATGATAAGTAACTTTAATAATTTTCATATTAATATGATATGATATTAGTGGAGTCCTACAACGGATCCTCACTGAGGCTTCTTCGTCTGGAGAGACGTCAGATGGGCGCGTATTTGTGCATAGCCTCTAACGATGTACCACCTGCTGTCAGCAAACGAGTCTCTTTAAGTGTGCAGTGTAAGTTAAGAATTTTTTGTTAAAAAAATACTAGTTAATAGTTAATACTTTAATTAATATTTAAGTAATGTAGTAATGTTTACTATTAAAGAGGAGTCTAGTCTCGGTTAAAAGCACTGACCGCTCGAGGACTATAGGCCATACCAGTTGGACGATTTCACAAACTGAATATTTTAAAGAAAAATATATAAACATTTTTTACCATTCACTGCAACAATGGATTAATTCCCAACCATCCCGCATTCCCATCCGCAGTTGCTCCAATGGTAAGGGCCCCCAGCCAACTGCTGGGCACGCCCCTGGGCTCCGACGTGCAGCTGGAATGCCAGGTGGAGGCCTCGCCCTCGCCAGTGTCCTACTGGCTGAAGGGGGCGCGAACTTCCAACGGATTCGCCAGCGTGTCCACGGCCAGCCTGGAGTCCGGCTCGCCGGGTCCCGAAATGCTGCTCGACGGGTGAGTTGGGGAATTCCGGGGCCAGACATCGGTGTCCAGGGCTCCACATCTCCGTATCCATTACCATCTCCGGACCATACAATTCCCTATTCTCCTCCGTATTTTAACCCATATCCATTGCAGGCCCAAGTACGGGATAACGGAGCGCCGCGATGGCTATCGGGGCGTCATGCTGCTGGTGGTGCGTTCCTTCTCGCCCTCCGACGTGGGCACCTATCACTGCGTCAGCACAAACTCGCTGGGCCGTGCCGAGGGCACATTGCGGTTATACGGTGCGTATACGCAATCTCGGCCCCGCCATCTCTCGCTCTCTCTGATTTTAATTTGTTTTGTTTGCTCGCTTGCGGGTTTTGTATTGCAGAAATCAAGCTTCATCCGGGCGCCTCTGCCAGCAACGATGATCATCTGAACTACATCGGAGGTAAGTTCCGTGGGAATTATATTTTATGCTTCCCAAGGGAAACTCTGAGTTATTTATTATTTCTGGAAAATTTGGTCGAAATGATTATATTTACCTATAAAGGGCCAAATAAATATTTTCTGACATTTTCATCAATTGATAAGCGATTTTTACTTAATTTAATTGAAAGTTGAAGTAAAGTAATGTAATAAGAGGAAAATAACCTGTATTTAGAAGTTCTCACAGAACAGACTCAATAATCTTACCATATTGATTTTGTGATTGTCAAGTATGTATTAACCATTTCATTATTTATTGTCGCAGGTCTGGAGGAGGCGGCGCGGAATGCGGCAAGGAGCCACCAGACGACGCGGCAACCGCTGCTCGCGATGCTGCTACTCCTGTGGATGAGGCTCAAGGGATGGGCAGCGGGAGCGTGATATCAAAACTGAGCGAAGAAGAGCCGGCAATCAAGTATTCCTACGGATTCCCTCGGACACCGACATCGACATCTCTCCTCCCGCCCGCGTTCTTGTTGTCCGTTTCCGTTTCCGGTTCTGCCATCATTCCCCAATCCCTACTTAGCGGACCCTTTCATATCCCCCATCTTAATACATATTGCCGGAGGCACCTCCTGCTGCCTCAGATATCATTTGCATACGTATCAGGAAACGCGTCGTTCCCACCCGCGCTGCTCCCCTCGCCAAAAACAGCCCTGCTGCTGCCCTGCCCGCTCCCTAAAAGGAATAAAGAGGATATCAATTGCAGACAATTGGATGCCAAACCCTCCCCTTTGCTCCAGCCCCAAATAATGTTACATTGCATATAAATAAAATATGAATACTATAAAATAGTGCATAAAATTTATTATCATAATATAAATAACGACAAAATTATTGAATAAATTATCGCAAATGTGAAAAAAAACCGTCTTTACTTCACTTCCGACACGGCTTCCTGCGCCACTGGCCTGACCCACTGATCCACTTTGTGGCCACTGTTTGGTGGAGCGGTAAGAAGAGAGTATGAAAATCGATGGGCTGTTTAACGGACTTACCCCACTGCGTTCCAAGAACCACAGGACAGGTGGCCTGCAGACTTCGGATATCGCAATTCCCTGAGCTGTCAATGTTGTGCCACACCAAGGCCGATCCAAAATTGGGCTTAAAGCCAAATCCAAGCGCAGGGAAAGAGGCATAGCCGCCGATCTGCACTTCAGTTAGCTGTGAACAATTACGTTTTTAATTCATTAGTCGTTCATCCATTTAAATATATAAGATATAAAACTTACATAAAGCAAAACAGTAGCCGCACGATACTCCTTTGGGAACGGTTCAACAAAGTTCTGTTAAGAAGAACATTTTTCGATTCAATAGTTAGAAGCGTGTGAAAAGAGGTCACCTTGGGCTGCTGGCAATCCAAGTGGATGAAATGCTGACCTCCAATACCAAAATTGGACACCATTAACGGTTCACTCTCGCCCAGTTCAAGTCCAGTCATATCCTCGATCCTTCGGTGAAGACGCTTCACATGACCGGAGGCATTGAACTCCACGGCGGCATCAACGAAGTTGAGATATGTTCCCCGATCCTCTAGTCTGGACCTTGTAAGTTTAATTAAATCCTCCTGTTCCGCTGGAGAGATAACATCGTGGTAGAGCCCAATAAAAGGCTCAAGACTGAGTTGCTCCAATTTAAAGGGAGCAAGGCGTAGAAATGGGGATCCTTCTGTTAAGTAACGACAGCGCAGAAAGGACTTTACCGGAAGTATGTTTTTGCCCTGGCAATTGTCCACATTTACAGCCATGTAACCCAAGTTATCCAACAAATGGTTGGCCAACCAAGTATCGTCCCCCTTTGAAGCCCATTCCAACGACTTCTTTAAAGCTGATTGACTGCCTTTCAGGTCATCTGAACGATACTTAATACTTGGATGAGAAGTTTTTCCAATGATTAACCCAGCTTACGCATTTTAAGTAGAGTAGTGCCCAATTTCTCCCAAATATGAAAGCGGCCTGTTTCCAGTATCTTATATACCGGATCCATGGGCTCCTCGTACTGCTCTAGGGATATATTCAGCCACCTACAGGCCTGCCTGATCTGCTTCAGATCGTCTAGATGCATGCCCACTGCTAAGCAATCTGCTGCACTTAGCCTTGAGCTAAAAGAGGAGTTATTAATTGAGATTGAGTTGTACTTCGTTTAGAAAACTTACTCGAATTTTTTTCCATGCACTTTTCCATTTGCTACATCCTTTTCATCCATGCCGTAGACTTCCTGGGAACGCAAAAGCCCGCGAGTGGCAAGCTGAAGATCTGTGTCCGTAATACCGGTCAAGTCTCGGTCAACCAACTTTTGAAGGGGGTCTATAGGATTCATACATTTTGAATTATTCCATTTTTTAGTTTGCCAGACTCCATATTTTTCAACTATTACTACAACATCAATATTCCATAAATTTATGTTATAGTAATGTGTAAATTACCCTTTTGTAAATCCTGGCGACCAAGTTTCAACCACTTTGGAGCATCCACATGCATTCGTAGCATCAGCGGAAAACTTATCAAGGGATTTGCCACATAACCTTCGACATCAGTCTGCACATGTTCTAGTCTAGTTGTCCACTCGTCCTGCACCCTTTACCGAAGGATCGATTATTACAATAATTTTTAAATAATAGTCTTGCCACATACTTCCTCATTCTGTCGACTTGTTGCTTCAATTCCTGCAAATATTGCCGCATATATCCAATAAGCTCGTCTTCGATTTCCATCAGAGAAGCAATATCTCGTGTCGATGTGGCATAGTCCAAATTATCGGAAACTACAGCCGTCACTCCAAGGAGCAAAAGCGACCAGACTGAACTAAACATAATAACTTAATGCAGATGTTTTGTTACGCTTATTCAAGGCGTGAAAAATAAATTGGTTTCACTTTTTTATGGTTTCACTTCATTACATAATGTAATTTTAGAGAGTTTTCTCTTAAGATTGTTCTTATACTCACTGTCACAGATGTTGGCTCTGGCTGCCTTTTTGAATTGCCGACGTTTTCGTCCTATATCTTTTTTTAAATACCAATGTTTCCCACCCTTTCCATGACATCCGGCAACGGCATTAAAGAAAAACGCAGCTTGGCAACGCCATCGTTTTGGTGTGACCAACTGCCATAAGAAAACCACTAGAAGATGCAGGGTTGTCGGATTTTTTTTATAAATATCGTATCGATGATAAAAGTAATACTAATTTAGAAATGAAAAAATATCGAAAAATGCAAATAAAAATATCGCTATCATCTTTAGAAAAAATATCGATATATTGATATTTTGATATATTATCAACAACCCTAATTAATTAAAAACAATTCATAAAAAGTACGCCCACGCCCAAGAAAACTAAGTTAAAATTATTTTCAACTGTTGTCAAATATCTTTAGAACCCGCTAAGCACAAAGTGGTAAGTGAAAATCTGGCGAAAAGAAGTGGTTTTGTCAGCATTTTCATTGACCAAAATATTTGGGCGTTGACTGTTTACTCATGAGTTTTCCTGTTGTTCCCTCGGACTATCCACGAATAGAACCATGGTCGTGCTAAGCTCCTGCTGGTCCCCGATTATCTGGTCTGACAATGTCCGGACGGGCAGCTACGCCGTGGCCGCCTACACGGCTGCGCTCTCCGTAGTTCTGATTACCCTGATCGGTTACATGCTGGCGGGCGGAGAGTCTGCGCAGCTCTACTCGCCGCTCTTCGAGACGGATATTCGAACGTCGATGCCCATAGCCGGGGGCTTCTTCATCATTTACTTTCTACTGATTATTTTATCCTCCTATCTGGTCTACTACGGCATTAAGATCAGGTGAGTTAGCTACTATTAACGGACTTGGGAGTTGGAGGTATAAACATTAATTAAAATGTATTCCCGTAGCACCCGTGGATGGCTGCTGCCGTGGTTGGGTCTAGTCGGCCTGGCAATACTATTCCAGTTTAGCTGGAGTCTGTGGCTTATCGGAGGCTATTATATTTATGTGAGTAACAGATATTTTATTCATAAAACTTTATTAAACATTATACTCTATTTCCCAGCTCGAGCAAACCTTCTCGGCCCTGCTGAACTTCGTCTGGGTGGCCTACAATGTGAGTGGTGACAGTTAATCTTAATCTTAACTACAATGTGACAAATAAGTTATGCTTTTCGCTTAAATTACTTCCTTTTTAATTTGTGTTTAGTTCTAACATTGCGGCCTTTACTATCAGATTAACTATTTGTTTAATTTAATAAGAAGATACCCTCTTCTGTGTGTCTGACATTATTTCGATTTAATTGTGCTTAAATATGGCATATTGTTAACCATTACATTCTTTTCCCCAGATCTACTGCTGGCTTGTGGTCTTTTCGCAGTACCAGATCTTCTTGAACATCCAGAATCCAAACATTGAGCTGCTGATGCCATGAGGATGAGAGCCATACCAACAATCAATATAGCTCGAATACATTTTTAGACTACGTTTGACACGCTACAAAGGAAGTCCGTCCAGAAGCATTTCCACAATAAGAATTCCGTATCCATTTTCTACAGATGCCTACCAAATAGTTTTATATACGTTTATATATTTTACACGCCTTTATACATTATCAACTACTGAAATATGTATTGAATCGAATGCCTTAGTCTTGTAAACGACAATTAAACCGTAGGTTCGTAAAACTATCCTTAAATTTGTGTTTATTGGAAAAAGAAATCCACTGCAGCTTTGAGAATATTAACGTTTATTACCGTAAATTAAGTTTAAGTGTACTCTAAATATACGAGTTTGTATGTGTGTGTGTGTGTTGTGTGTGTACATAGAGAAAGGTGTTTATTTTGTACAGAAACTTGAAATGAGAAATGTCGACCGTTAACCACTGAAGCATAGGATCCAAACTGGGCAAAAAGGGGGGCGGGAATGAGGACACTAAATGTACATTAAGGTAAATCTTAGGATCGAATATTTTACAGAGCCTGGTCTTTGACACAGAGCAGCAACGGGGTTGGATCTAGGTCTTCTCCTCCTTTTCCTTGTTATAGCGCTCCAACTCCTTGAGAAACTGCGCCTTGGGCTTCATCACATTGGGCCGTTCACCGCGGCAGTTGGGACAGAACCACTTGCCCTTGGGCTTTAGTACCAGGGAGACGCACGAGAAGTGGAACCACTCGATGGGGCACAGGTCATTGTCGCAGAGAATCATCTCACCAAAGGAGATCTGAAGAAGAAGGTGTGTTATAAACAACTTATTCGAAAAGACAAGCAGCTCTTTAAACTCACCTGATTGCAGACACAGTATGTTGGCTCGTCCGGATCAATGGTCTCGGGCGGCGGCGTCTCTTCTCGGGTGCTGGCGTTTGCGTTCGAAGCACCTGAGCCGCGCACCTTTCGCTTCTTCTTTTTGCCGGAATTGTTGCTGCCGGCTCCTCCTCCTCCAGCACTGCCGCTGGCGCTTCCTGCCACTCCGCTGCTTGTGGCAGCTGACCCGCTAGCCTGGCCACCGGCCGCCACTTGAAGATTGGCCTTCCGTCCTTGTCCCGATACACTACCTCCGCCGAGCGAGGATTTGCGCTCACCGCTACCGCTCCCACCTCCTCCTCCGCTGCCACTACCGCCGGCCTCGTTCGCAGAGTTTGATTCGTTGCCGCCCATCTCCAGGGAGTTTCCGTTGTTGGCCAGGCTCTCGTTCCGCCTCCGCGAGCGTTTGCTGCCAGTGCGCTGCAGATCTCCGCCGCCGCCAGTACCTCCGCTGATGTTGCCGTTGGAACCGCTATTGCCGCCATTGCTGACATGGCGCTCAGAGCGCTCGGAATTGGGAGTGGAGCTGCCACCGTTGCCGGAGGCTAAGCCCCCAGATCCCGATACCAAGCCTGCATAGCCGCTCAAGACGTAGGGTCCCTTGTCTGTGAGCAGGCCATTACCGTTCAGACCGCTGTTTCCAGCGCCGCCGCCCGCCTGGTTTGCCTGCTCCCTCATCGGACTCTGCAGCCGCTGCAGCTTTGAGGGCTGGCCGTCTTCGAGGAGCGATGCATACCGGTCCCGCTCCTCCTTCAGGTCCAGGTTCTGCTGGTCCGTGTCCAGCTGGCGCAGCTTGCCGTCAATAATCTCCTGCATGTGGTTTACAATCTGCATCTTCTCGTCCCCCAGTTCCTGCGCCTGGATCAGGCTCTGGTGCATCCGTGAAATGCTCCGCGACCTGCGGCCGGCGTCGGGAGAACTCTGAAGGGACAGATACAGGTCGTAGTAGTGGTCCACGTCGCGGATGAGGCCTGCCAATTGGATGAATTGCAGAGGAGGTTAGGTTTATTTCACTCTTGGCCGTGGGAGTTCGCACCGAAACTTACCTCTATACTGAACATCGATGTCGCGGATGCGGGAAAGCTGTCGCTGCACGTCGTCCGGCAGGTTCTCCACGGAATCGATGTAGTTGTCCACATAGGTGGCTGAATTGATGGCCTCCGACTCGGTTGCAATTGGATTTATCATGTTGTTTTGGGTGTTTTTCGCGCTATTTCCGCCACGACATTGGTGCGCGGGCGTTGGTTAAGATGGATACTGTTCGCCCTAGGCTCTGGAAGGGATTACCTCTGTGAATCCAGCTATATTTTCTTCCAACTTTTTATTTTATACAAATTGCGACTGTACCAATATTTTAGGGTTGTTGATAATATATCAAAATATCAATATATCGATATTTTTCTAAGGATGATATATTTATAT
>JAEIHY010015012.1:0-27508 GCA_018904565.1 Drosophila tsacasi | reverse complement strand
AACTTATTCAACGTATACCACTATTTACATACATATTTTGTAAACGGAATAGGGAATATAGTAAACAAAAAGTCCAAAACATTAAAAAGAACAAGAAAAAAATGAGAAAACAAAAAGAAAAATGAAAAAAAAAAATTATTTAATTAAAAAAAAAATCGGCATCTTGAATTTACAAAATCTGATATCAGATTCGAAATCAGATACCCCGAAAACATATAATTCGACCATATTTGTTGAAAAAACACTACGTAAAAAATGTATGCAGGTAAGGGTTAACTCCATTAAAATAAAAAAAAACTCTACTAAGTTTCCCATTTCTAAAACCTTTAATTAAAAATACGCATTATTTAAAATTGAAAACAACGTTTCAA
Organism: Drosophila tsacasi; assembly: GCA_018904565.1. Taxonomy (NCBI): domain Eukaryota; kingdom Metazoa; phylum Arthropoda; class Insecta; order Diptera; family Drosophilidae; genus Drosophila; species Drosophila tsacasi. The sequence goes on along the minus strand of JAEIHY010015012.1, from coordinate 27,137 downwards.
ATAAATGTTTAAACTCCTAAAAAAGTGAAATCTTTGGAAAACCTACATTATTATTCTATTTTCATAGAAACTCAACTAGACCTTCTTTAGCCTGATTGAAAAATAGCTTCCGAAGCCTATCAGTCTGCCACAATTGGATCTTGACAACAATGAAAGCCATCAGTTGTTTATCTAACTACACCTTCGGTTCGAGTGCGTCTGCTTAAGACTTTTACCCCAGTTAAATCAGCAAATATCCCTCTACAATCAATAGCGGCTTTGTTAGTGTTTCCATTTGGTTCCATTCCCGGTTAGGAGGGGGGCAGTGTGATCAGTGATCAGTGGGCTAGTGGGTACGTGGAATGCAAGATGAAGTTATGCGGGCGGGCCGATGATGATGGATGCAAACCGAAACCCAGTCTTATGGAAAATAAAATGATAAATGTGAATAAAAGCCAAGCTATGTTCATGCAACAGAAAGGTGATCAAAGAAGGCCAAAAGGCACTAAAAAGGGGGGGCACCTACTTGAGGGAATGTCCATGTGGTTGGCGAAGTTCTTGGAGTAATCGTTGGGCATGAACAGCTCGTTGGGATACTCCGCTCCCGAGCCGAGGGGTCCATTGTTGCTGATGCTTCCGGGTCCGCCTGAGCTATTGGAGCTGCCGCTGGGACCACCGCCGCCGCCGCTGTTCCCGCTGTTGTAGAACTTGTAGTTGTCCAGATTAAAGGCCGGCGCAAAGGGATTGCGTATGGCTGTCGCTGACGAGGCTGGGGAGGTTAGGCTGCCAATGCTGCCCGAGCTCCCGCCACCGCCCGACGACGGCCCGTGGTGGAGGCCATCCGATTCACGCTTCAGTCCGAGATCGTAACGTGGCTCTACCATGGAAATGTGCGGGATGGGCGGCATAAAGAACTCTGGTGTGTTCAGGGTGTTCTCCATTTCAGAGCCATTGTCCACAGTCTCGGCTCCGCCCCCGTCGCTTCCGCCGGAGTGAGTGCTGTGATCCTTAAGCGAGCGTCTCAACTGTTTTCCCGAGTAAATGGACAGGGAATCGTTGCCGAAATCCGACGGCGCCGTGCGTTTGTTGGCCGTATACAGGTGGCTGCTGGCCTCGTTGGAGGCTCTGCTGGCACCGCCTGGCGAGGCGTTTCGCGAATTGCTCTGACCCTTGCTCTCATTGTGATCCGTTTCCGATTTGCTATTATTATTGCTATTAGAGTTTGAGTTGTGATTGTTGCTGCTGTTGTTGTGGCTATTGCTGCTGGTGTTTGGCGATTCTTCCGTCTGCGGCGTCTGACTAGTAGACTTCTCCGAGGCACTGGAGCCCGGCGAGGAGTTGGAGTTGGTGGCCAGACCCTTGATCTGCAGCAACTGGCCGATTTTCATAAAGGACTGCAGTTCCGTGTGCTTGACATTTACCACGCCTTGGTACATGAACTCCAGCAGTTCCAGCATGATGTTGAAGCTCACATCTTTGAGTATAACTGCAGGGAAACGGGAAATTTGTAAGAATTTAATGTGCGGAAGATTTTGAAAACAATTTCAACATTTGGGGAACTTTTAATTTAAATGTTCTCAGAGATTATGGACGCGGGGTTTTATGATTCCGTTGCCCAAAAACCCAAAAACATGATTCAACGTAATTACTTGTTTACATAAAGACTCGGGATCGGCAATAACATCACTAGGAAAGGAGGTCACACTCGGCATGGAGATGTTATCATCGAAACGCTCAAATACTAAATCAATACATAAAAACACAGCTACGATAAGAAATCTGAAAACTTAAATATAAACTCAACAACAGCGCAGTAGCACATCAGCAGCAGCCATAATTATAAAAAAAAAGTAGCATGGAATATGTATCATCGACGAGCTGAGCTCTCGACATGGCCTAAGTAGCTGTGAAGCAGTCCGGAATCGACTCCGATTCTGCTCCACAGTGGTGCGGATCTATCTATAATGCCATATACATTTTGATAATAAGTAGTTTCTATGAAATCTAAGTACTTGGGTGTTATTTTATACACCTTTGAGGAAATTGAATTCCCTTTTGCCAATACAAAAAGCTTCCGACTTAGTCAGGAATTTATAGAAATGAAAAATACACATAGTTTAATGTAAAAGCACATGTTGGCTCATGTTAGCTCTGGTGCTGATAATCTGCCTTTTAAATATACAAATAACCCTTAATTAAGGAATATTAAATATACATATATTCCCACATTTATAGAACTTTTGTCCCGGCAATTATACAGATGAACATCATCAGATCAGATCACTGCGCGGAATCCTTATCAGTACTTTCCCCATCAGCGTCCCCTGCCCACTGTGCCTGTCGCTCGCAGCATCAACATCTAGTTAAAAACAATATTATCACTTGTTCTCAATAACAATTTTATTACACAAACACCCGTACAGACCCCGGGACGAGTGTGGGTATGTATGTAAATATATTAAATCGACGATCAGCAACAGACAAACTCGGTTGCTTAATCTGACCGCCGCCCGACGACATCAATTGTGCCTATCATTTGCCGTAGTCGTCATTACGGGACGTTTTGTCTCTCGCCTATCTATCTATCTGCGCCTTGGCATGTCCGTGTTCGTCCGAGTGATCGCATGGCGAAGATCAAAATCCGGGGTACAGTACGGAGCCGAGCTTGACTGCCCCGATGCCGGATAGATACGTGATTACACATATGTAGTGTACAATGTGTACTATCGATCGCATTAGTTCTGCGCCGTACAGAGGAGTCAGGACAGATACACTCTGAGCATCGCCCGAGATAAAGACCGGGCGGCCCTGGATCAAGACAAAGAGATCATCACACTGAACCCTCGATCTCTCTCTCGAATCAATAAACCATTTATGGGCTTCGGGTTGTAGATAAACTTTGTCCAAAGTTCACGGAGAACGTGATAAATCCGTGCCTGCGGCTGCTACTGCTACTGATAAGGAACCGAGAGTGCCCAAAAATCCGAATCCGGCCATCTCTGCGAGAGCTCAGTCATCAGATCCTCGGGTCTCGATCGCTGTTTGCTTAAATGTATGCCATGCTTCCCAAGAAACATTTAAATGGGCGCCTGACCCGCTGTGATCTCCGCTGATATCAGAACCGTTCGTAAATAGATCGAGGGTACTGAGATTCGGGGCTGGGGAATTGAAACTGCAGCGATATCTTCCTTAGCTCGCTTTCGATTTGTTTCGGCCCCGCCGAGATCACGCCCACTCCACACGCTTCCACCAATCGGATCGCAGGCGATCGATTTCGAAAACAATTTTATTTTATGATTATGATAAATGTTTATCGAATCAGAACGCCAATAGGCTCTGTTGTTGTTCCCCCGGCAAGCAGTTGGGCGAGCTAGTGGAGTGGCCTGCCTCATTTTGACAATGTCGTCGCACAAACATTCATAAATATTGGTTATCTCCGAACGCCATAATAGTCGAGTAGTCGAATCGAATCGAGTCGTCGCGCTGGTAGTAGTACAACCTGATAAAAACCAAGAAGCCCAGCGACAGCGAGAAGGCTGGCCTTAAGGTTCCTCCTATTCCTTTCCCTACTTCTAGTTTTCCCTTCCCTTTCCAATACTCTGTGAACAGATGTCTCCAAGGAGCTGCAAATGGCCCAGGGATTAGGCCAGCTTAGCCGATTGCCCCGTCTATTTGCGACTACTGGCTACTGGCTACGGGCTACGGCTGGGCCCCATAAATTACGAATTGTCAACACAAATGGCCAATAAAAGCATTTATGAAATTTCGTATGCTCAAAGTCAAAGTTTGATATAATACGAAGAGACCATAAACTGCTCACTCCCGTACGTAAGCAGCGATTAATGCGATCGATTGGGTAAGGCCAGAAGCGGAAACGGTAGAAGGGTTCCAATAAATTCGATAATACCTATAGGTTACTACCCCTAAGTGTATATTTAGGACGGGATTCTATTCGAAGTTCCTTTGAAGAGAACTTTTAGCTGAGACAATATTGAGGAACATTTTGTGTACTTATTCTAAATGAATCATTTTTATTAACGTTCAAGTTTTAATTGGAGTCAGCATTTAGTAACTTATTAAAATATTAATATTTTTCATTAAATTTGAAAATGTGTAAAGCTCGATTGAGCAATTTTGAATCTTTTTATTAAAATATATAAATAAAATTAGAATAATGTTAGATACATCGTTTAAGGGTTTTAAAACAAATAAATAAATACAGATAGAATAATAAAGAATCCACAGAAGGCCTTAAACCTAAAAACATATCTTATTCCCTCCCTTAACTTTTACTAAACTAGAAATCGAGAAATCATACTTTTAAAAATCACTGATCTTCCCACAAGAAACCATTATAAAGCACGTTTGATAATCTCTAAAAATGCTATAGCTTCCAAACAAACGAATCTAAGATTAAGGCCCGTGAAAGTCCGAAAACTCAAAGTCTAGAATAGCTGAAAATGGATTAGTTTGTTGAAATAAATAGTGCAGCCCTCCATAAAAAATTGTTTACCCCCTCTGGAGGTAGTAGGAAACAAAAAACCCGACGTCTTTGCTTTAGTCACGGTCCGGCAATATATTAATAACATTGGGTATTTAATATTTACGACAAGTCCATCGATCGATATTATATTATCTTCCCGGACCCGAACCGTTTATGGCTGGTAAGCAACCGCAGCTATATTCGATCGCCGTGGCTACTTGAAATAGTGAATGGCAATGGGTTGCGGGGGATGCGGACTGGGGCAGTGGAGGCCCAGTGGCTTGGAGCCCGTTCTTGGAGAGGGCCCAATATCACACATGGCACATGGTCCGGTTGTCTGAGTGCGTTATCTAACGAGCAATAAGTTCAAAATCTTATTTTACGATCAAGAGAGTGATACCCAAAGTAAAGTGGTTGGCACTAAACGCAAGGCTGATAAAACACTGCCCCCAGACGATGTCCGTCTTGTTTATGCCAATAATAAATAGATAATTTTCGAGGATTAGCATTGTATTGGGTCGGGCTGGGCTGGGCAGGCGTAGATATAACCACTCGACCACTTGGCCCGGACGGAGTGGATTGATTTACACGGCCGCAGCAGCGGAAACAGCAACTAAGCAGCAATGACTGCAACAACTACACGAGCCCTCTAATCAATATCTCGAAAACTGAAGTCTCCGGAGTCCGGACGGAGTGGAGGTGGCGACTGGTGGGGACCCAGTTGCTCAGTGTGGCAATAAATGATTGTTAAACGCGATAAAAAGATAAAAATATTTAGACTATTGTTGTTGCTGCGTGTTACACACACGACGAACAATGGGCAGACACACAAAGCAACATCGGGAACACCGAACGCCATTTGGCTTGTTAGCACCTCGATGACTGGTGTTGTTGCCGTGTTTGTTGGTTTATTTTTAATAACTTGCCCCCGCTTGCGCCTAGCGTTATTTATAGGGTATATTAATATTCTTTATCTTTGGAAATACCTCTTGTAGCAGCGCTCAGTCGTGGGTTTGGTAGGTAGCACCTTCCTGCTGCTACTTGAAAAGATAAAACCTTATTTTTTATTGCCGCCTGATCAGATAAAGCCACCGTGCAGCAGGCAGCCGTGTTCAACACGACCGCCAACGAAATCGGACCGAACAGAGCCGGGAGGGGTCGGTCGGTCTGTCCCGGCGATATGATATCCATATACCATATATACTACCACCGTTCTAGAGTCCATTTGAAGTACATTTGATGAGGTCAGCAACGCACCCAATCTCCCCGATCCGATCGAAGTGGGACTCTGGCTCGGGCTCTCGCCGTGCATCTTATCACGGTGCATAGACTCCTATGCGTAGCGTGTGTAAACAATTCGAGCGCGGATCTGGAGGTGGAGGACTCCTGCAGCTACCACATAGCCATAGACAACGTGGCGGCAGCCCTGCTCGCTGGAGGAGGATTATCATCAGACCTCGATTCTTACTAGGTTGCTGCTGTTTGTCTTTAGATTTATAAACATTCTGGAGCTTGAAGACGATCATGGGAACAAAATTGACAGAGAACTAGGAAACTAACTTCAATCTGGCTGGGATTGTTAAGCTTTAGTAGTTAATTGTTTTAATTATTAATTAAAATGTAATGTAACTTTGTACTTATTTAAAGATATATGTTATATATTTATTTATATTATATTTATTGATTTTTTAAAAGTATTTTTAGCTTGAAACTTAGTATTTGTTAATAGGAACAAAATCTACATCTTAAATTGTTATTTAAAATGTGGCTTTTTTGAATTAGATTATTTGATTACAACGAAATCTTCCTTTTTTAGGATGTGTTAAAAAAAATAATTTAATTCTAGGAATTAAAGAGCTTTCTGGCTTTTAATATCCTCCTACTTTAATTCACAAACAAAACGGAGCATAGATCTAATTGGAGGCTCAAGGAAGAGCCTCACCACTAAAACCTTAATTCACAAAATAAAATGTATATCCATTTGAAACCCTTTAATTGATTTTTGTATGAATCAATGGTCAATCGATCATCGTTTTAGATCTATTTTTTTTAGTGCCTATAAACGTTAATTGATTACCTTTGTGAAACTTATAGTGACCATAATTTACTTCGAATTTTGATGAAATTCGAGCTAAATAATATGAACTGTTTAAGAACCACTTTCCGAATTTAGGGTAAACCGAACTCCAAATATAAGCTACAGCCAAGGCTGCCCCTCGATTCGAAACTTCCCTTAACACAACTTTTAGACCTAAAGTCGGTCTGTACTTGGACTGGAGCAGGCCCTGCACGTGCAGCAGAGGGCCGGGACTCGAGTGGAACCCCACCTGGAGGTAGAAGTGGAGGTGGAGGCGGAGCTGGCCTGATAACCGCCGAATGTGTCATGGAATTAAACCCAAAGGTTGATTTATATCTAAGCGGCTGACAGCAGTGACGAACGGACAGGGTGACATGAGGGCTCGCGTTTCGACTCGTTCCCCGTTAAACTGACACCTGGTGATCCAGTGATGAACTGACCAAAATAAGGAACTGGCTGCTCATTGAGGAAGTTCACGCAAGAGTAAAAGCCCCCAGAAGAACTGGTAAAATGGAGCAAAAAATGTCGCAGCTTGCGAGCCAGTGATGACCGGTGGCGAAGGTGTCAATTGCTTGGACAAACAGAGATGGGAAGCGGATGCCGCCGCGGCGGGCGGGTACTTACTGATGGGATGCTGGCAGGGATTGGTGGTGAATATCTCCTGAAAGTAGGGGCTGCATATCGCCAGCACTATCTTGTGCGCCTGGAGCAGCTTCCCGTCGCAGGCGAGGGTAACATCGACAAGGTCTCCGCGGTCGTAGAGGTTCTGGAAGCCGCTGGCAATGTTGTCCTGGAAGTTCTTCCAACAGAGCTTGAACTCGTCGTCCATGGCGGATCCGCGCCAGTCTCCGGCAAATCAGACTTTTCCCAAAAACTATTGATGCGCACAGACGATTTTCCTATTCTCGTGCGAATCTGTTTTTTATGGCTTTTGTTTATCCGCTTTCGCTCGTGATTCGTTCACTGTGGGCCTTCGCTTTGCGGCCAAAAATCACTATTCACGCGTTTTCACGCACTATCTGCTACTCCGCTCTCTTGGTTTTGTTTGTTTCAAGCGCTGCTTAATCCGCGTTCACGCGCTCACGATCTCGAGTCGTCCGCGTCCACAGGCGCATTGATTTTGATTTTGGCTCTAATTAACACAGTGTGATTTAAACATTTTTATCGGATGGCGTGAAAAGCAGCGACGCTGTTTACGTTCCGGCTGATAATGAACCCCTCCGCTCCCCGCCTCTTTCACGTCATGTGTGAACCGTGAAAACGTGCCGTTTTGGTAGAACGGCCAAGCGGCCACACTGGCGACAAAAATTTTATTGCGAAAAGGAATGCAATGAAGGAACACAAAATAATAATGTATTTGTCAAATAAATTCATCAAATAAAATTAAAATTAAAAGATGGATTATTTTAAATTTCTTTCAGATTTAACATGTATAGACAAACATTTTAATTATTTTTCTGATGTTTTAAGAAAACGCCTAAATATAGAGTTTTAGACCCAAAGAAAACGAATACATTTTTCCCTATACAGGTTAGCATACTAATCAGATGAAACAAAAAATATATATTAGTTATCGCTAGGAAACTTACGAGGATAGCCCAAATTTTCCACAGTTAATAACGGTTTTGCATGGCGCGAAGTCTATTACCCGTTTTACACTCGATACACAAAATCGATAAACGATTCATTTGTCAATTGAATTTTTAGCGCCAACTACAAGGCACTATAAACTGTTCGCCTGATAAGGGCTTATCTTAATTGGTTTGTTCGCTGTTTCGTTCCAGGTGTATACGACCGGCTATGCACGCTTTTGTTATGGTTAGGAGAAAATTTCCTATCGGTTCATGTGGCCGACGAAGAGCTACAATTTGATAGCGGGCCTGCCCACGGTCATAAATAACCCACTTTACATTTTAAACAAAAAGAGAATAAAAGTAACAGGGCGGCTTATCAATTAGCCATGAGTCGTTTGCACGCCACAGGTGCACACATACGCATTCGCCGTCAATTGGCCACCGATTTGATTTTGCCTGATTTAGTGCTCAAAGAACTTTCAGCAAATTGGACCACTCGCTTCGAGGAGTATTCAAAAGCATATCGCAATGGGTTGTTGTTTTAGTAAGTGATTTACACGTACATATGTATATGCATAAACAATGACGTCTAACCATGAAATGTTTACAGGTACGAGTAAATCTGTCGATTTGCCACCTGTTCCCCCTGCTCCGGGCAAACAGCGCTCAACTTTGCCGGAATTCCCAGTCTCTGGAAATGTGACTACCACACCTCCTGGAGGATCGGGATTTAGTGGAGTCACCAATGCGGCCCTGGAAGACGATTAGACCGGGATAAATCAGCAATTCTACAAACACAAGGAAGACGATTACGTAGAGGGAAAATTTGTAAATTATCAATTAGCAGATTGGATGAGTCACTATCGTGCTGGAAGTCGGTTTCTCAGTATACGTATTCCCGTACTTATAGTTTTAGTCAAAATATGTTCTTTATTGTTTCAAAAAATATAACCCTTATGCTAAACTAATTTCAGTCCTAATCATTCCGGATATACAGATATTTTACGGTTTATTATTATTTTAAGTGCCCGCCAAAATACGCGCTTTCCAACCCTACAAATCAGAGTTGGTAATACGCATCAAGCCAAGTGCGGTCACACCATTCTACGCCAGCACGTGTGCGGGTGTTTCTTGTATTTAATTTTTATTTTTTACCGCATTCTATGAGAATAATTAGCAGATAATATTAGCACAATGGCCATTCAACCTAACCGGCGAAAAAGGAAACACGAAGAGCCCGACGCGGAACACCAGGACGACGGCGAAGTGGCTGTGCCCAAGAAAGTGCCCAAGGAGTCCAACACTCCAAAGAAAAAGAAGGACATGGTCAGTAAAAGCGCAGGAGAAACGGGAGAAAGCCCCACGGAAGGCAACGGGACAGAATCAGCAGACTCCACACCAAGCAAGAAGAAGGGGAAAAAGCCTGAAACATACATTGAAAATGAAGCGCAACAAGTGGAAATGAAGGTAGACGAATCTGCCTCTAAGAAAATCAAAAGAAGGAAGGATAAGGAAGAGGACGAGCACGAGGTTAGTCCCGACTCCGGCTTCGAGCCGGAAGAGAGCCACCAAAAGTTTCCCAACGACTTCAAGATGATGCAGTTCCGCACGAAGCTGCGTAGCAACAATTTTATTACTGGTAAGTAGGCTGGACGTTGTCTTGACCCTATATTTACCTTTTGCTCCCCTTCAGAGCTGCGGCACTTCCTGTACATGGTCACCACCAGGCCAAAGATTGTGGCCAAGTACATTGAGAAGCGTGGAAAACCCTTGGAGCTGGCCGAGGCCTTCGACAGAATCGACAAGAGCAATCTTTTCCATGTGGACTACCTCACCGAAGCGTTGCAGCGCGTCGTTATGGAAATACTTACCAACCAAAAGAGCCACATGGAGTCGGCTGCCCATGGCTGTCGCTACTTCCTGAAGGCCCACGGCGGAGTGCTGGATAACCTGCTGCAGTCATCGCGGCCCAGTCATCGCCGCAACGCCCTCAAGCTGCTAACGGCGATAGTATGCGTGGAGCCTCAGCTGGGTCGTCAGGTGCTGAACTCCTACGATGTCCTCTCCAACGTGACTGTGATGCAGCAGATGTTGTCACACGCAAAGAACGATTACCAGAACGAGGACACGGTGCGCAAGGCGTACATACACTTCATTTTGGCCTTCCTGGTCGATGGAAATACGCTGCTTATCCGAAACATCCTGGACCGGGGTCAACTGATCGGTGTGCTGGCCAAGGGATTGGTCTACGATGACCATGTCACCGCCTGCGTGGTGCTGAACGCCCTGAGGCAGTACGTGCTGAAGAACCCCGACATCCAGAAGACGAAGAAGGTGCTTGTGTTCGACTTGGAGTGCTGTAAAAACCTGCGCCGCCTCTACGACTGGGAGGGACCCAACGGACTGCCGGCGCTGTTTGACAAGAAAAAAAAGCTTAAGCAGCCGCCGAACGAACAGGAGGCAGATGCCGTCTCGGCTGCAGTTCACGAGCTGCTGGTGATGCTGCTCACCTCCCGCAAGCACGGAATCTGTTTCGATGCCATGACCCACTACCGCCAGAAGCAGAACAAGCTGCAGGGCAAGGTGCTGGGCTCGCTGTACAAACCCTACAAGAACCCTCGCAAGACGGAGCTAGTCCTGCAGACGTTGAAGGCGTGTCCGGACCTGGGACGCAACACCGTGAGGAACTGTTCGACGCTGCTCAGTCCGGCCAAGAATTCAATCGAGGAAGTGCCCGATGCAGCGCTTTTTCTGGCTCAGGTCATCGATGCAGTGCCTCCTAGTGCGCTCTCATCGGCTTTTGACAAGATGACCCTCACGGACTTCAGTTTCTGGATCAAGGAGCTGTGCCTGCCCATCGAAGCCTTGATGCACATTACGGGCAAAGGTTTTTTGAACCACGGTGAATTCCGCCTGAGACTGGCAGTGCAGCGTCTCCTGCTCTCCATGATGCGGCAGTACAGCAACTATGTGGGCGCCATCGCCACCCGGGAGCAGTCCAAGAAGGCGGGCAACTCGCTGCGCAAGTTTAAGTTCGACTTGCTCAACCATTTGCTGGTCCATTTTCCCACCATGGAGTCCATTTTGTACTCCCTCTTCCTGGCCATCAAGCAACAGAGTCAGGAGGGGGTGGATGTCTTGGAGTGCCTGTCAATTACCTTGGACCTGGTGCTGCTTATGTGCAAGGAAAACCGGGCTTTTGTGAATAAGACCAGTCAGATTCTGGATTACCTAAACGTTCTGCGCCCGCTGTACCAGACCGATTTCGATGAGCTTGATCAGCCGCAGGACGTCGTTAAGATTCAGCTGGAATTAAAGTCGATCAAGACCATCCTCCTGCTGTTTCCGCGCTGCCTAAATCCCAAGGAGCAGCTCTTCGAGCAGGTTTTTCGGTCGTTCATCAAAGCATACATGTTGGAGGATGTCGCAATAAAATCAGAGGCCGGCAACATGCTGAACCGTCTCTTCCACAACACTGGCTTATTCGATTCCTGCCGCCACGAGATCAACATCTGGCTGGAGGCTCTAATTGGATTCGAAGCCGAGACTGTGAGCAATGTGGTGAGCATCCTGCTGAGGATACTTGGCCTGGATTGGCGGCAGATTGAGCTGCCGGAGCTGAGCGTGGCGGACACGGCCATCAACATCACGAACCTGAGCAAACTGTTTGCCCAAATCGAGCAGGGACAAACGGTGCAGGCGTATGTGGAAACCCTGACCCTGAGCAAGATGATGCCGTTGCTCTTGAAGGGAGTTGAAGTGGAGGCACCCTACGACGTCTATGTGGAGCTGGTCTTTCTGCTCCTCTTCCACTATCACAGCAAGCCGGAATGTGTGCTTCAGCTGTACGACAGTCACCTGGAGAGGTACAGCGACTACATGAAGAGCTGGCTGCCCGGGCGTGAGAAGGACAAACCGAAGAAACTACCAGCTGTCCTGGCCGAAAAGTGGCCGCTGCTGAATCAAATGCGCTCGGTGCTCACCGAAGGGAATTCGCAATCTTTCGATCACGTCTTTAAGGCGGAGAGCCCCGAAAATAACTTTGAGCTGCAGCTGGGCGAGGGTCAGACCATGTTGCTACACTCGAGCCTCAGGAACCCACGTCGGAACATGATCTATGTTCAGGATCTGCTCTTCGTCTTCAGTCACCTTTTCTGCAGTCAGCGACTGAGCAAGCTGCAAACAGAGCTCACCGCCGATTATCTTATCAAGTTCCTGCAAGTAGCTAGCCAAGTTGACGGCGGCAAGGATGAGGCCCAGGAGGAGGACGATCAGGATCGGGAAGAATCGTACACCCAGAGTCTTCTGCACTACATTTTCAATATCCGTCTGGCACAACTGCATCCCACCGAGCTGCTGAGCGAGACTAGCCCTTCTCGCCTAAACTACGTCATCTTTCTGCGGCGACTGACGGAGTTCTGCCGCACCTTGCCGCGGTTCGAGACCTACTCGGCGAACTACCGCCTCCACCTAATCAAAGCGTTGGACATTGCGCTGGACACAGCAGTGAATGAGCTGGAGCAGCAGCAACAGCTTGTTGAGTGCGTGGCTCTGGTAGATGCCCTCGAATTGAACGCCAGCGAGTGCGCCCAGATGCTGGATCTGCTCACAACCAAACTGCAGGCACAGGACTTTATTCCGGGCAATAGGCCCAACCATTACTTCGACCTGCTCCAACGCCTGCTGGGACGACTGACCACGCTCAAGGAGCCCATCGATTGCCGGAAGGCCTTTAAGGTCCTGCTGACCTTCTACAAGGGATTCTGTGACCTGAGCGAGCAGCAGCTGGAACCCCTGGAGGCGGCTCTGCTGCAGTTCCTGATCCACTACCATCACCACCTGGCCGAATGCGATGGAGAGTTCTTTGCCTGTTTCTTTACGGCCTCTCGAAAACTGAGCAAATCCGCCATCCGCCTGGCCAGTTTGCTTTTGGAACGTCAGCCCTCGTTGGCAGAGAAGTTTGCAGAGCTGCTGCCCAGCAATTTGGAGCAGAAGGAGCTGGTGTATCCCCTCCTGGACATTGCTCTGACCAAAAACTATCAAATACCTCAAGCTGTGCTGCAGCGTTGCTACCAGACCTATAAAAATGGCTTCATGAAGAGCATTGAGAAGCCCCAAAAGGCAGCCCTCATCTACCGGGAGCACGCGCAGGCCAGTGCCTTGCTCATCGCCCTGTGCATGCCCAAGTCGGAGTGTGTGGATTATTGCCAGAAACAGCTGAAACTCGACTCCGTGGAGCTCTTTCAGGTGCGAGTTCTGCGGGAGATCTATTGGCAGGCCTTTGCCTCCGCCAAGGATGAAAAGCAAAAGGCTACCGTCTTCGTCAATTACGTAAACCTCAACGTCCAACTTCTGGCTCTGGATTTGAAGAAGCAGGCCTTGGACTTGGCCAAGTTGGAGCAAATAGCTTGGAACTGCTACGAGTGGTGGGAGACGAACCGTGAGAAGGACCTTCCTCTGGATTGGAGCCGCTTGCTGAGCAACCAGCAATGGCTGAACTTCTGCAAGAGCTGCTTAAAGCTGGCTCTAAATCTCGGCGAGGAACGCCAGCCAGTTCAGGACGAAACCAATGGGCTTGTGCTCAAGCTAATGGCCTTCCTCTGCGACGGGATGTATGCGGATTACAAGGTGGAGGAGCCGACGGAAGAGGACCCCACGACAGCCCTGCTCTACGAAATGATTTGCACCCATTCCTGCTGCTTCGACCACCTCCTGGGAGCGCCTAGTGACACGAAGACCTACCTTCTTCAGCTCATGGAAACTCTGGCCAGAAAGGCACCCAGCGCCCTCCAATCGGCTCACATACCCGTGATCCTGGGATCCTACCACGCAAAGCTCTCCCCCTCCGATCGTTACGGACTGGCGCTGTTGGAGCACTACGAACGCTTCGATGTGGGCGTCGATCAGTTCAGGCCCTTCATCTGGGGCGAGAGTGCCGTGGCGCACTACGCCTTGAGGGCAGCCGATGACGATGAGCGGGCACGCTTGCAGCAGCAGGAGACCAATGTGGCCCAGGTGCTGGCCTTGATTGTCCGCGAAACTAGCGAGTACACCATGGAGAACTTCCCCATTTGGAGGAGTCTACATGCCAGCCAGCAGTTGCCCGCGTTGACGTTCCAGAATCCTGCGAAGAAATCCCACAATTTCGGCGACAATCAGCTGGAACAGATGGTCGAGCAGGGCCGTGAAGATTTCCCCCAGGAACTGCGTCGCATCTGCCCGAAGCGCGAGAAGATCTACGAGACCTGCTATGATCCCGCCTTCCTGCTGCCCCTGATGATGCACTGCTTTGCACCGGAGTCCGTGGTATGGGCTCGCTGGCCGGTGCAGAACGGACTGCTGGCAGTTAGCTTCTGTGGGCTATCCTCGCTGGACAAGGATATGCGTCTGGCGGCCGCCAGTTGCCAGCAACGCTATCGAACCCACTTTGAGATGTCCAAGTTCTACGAGAAACCGTTGTGGACGCAGGCCTACGACAACATCCAGGAGGGACTGAGCGAGCTGAGAAGCACATGGCTCGCACAGAGGAGGACGCATGGAGGCACTCCGAGGGTACCTCTAATCCCGGCGCTGTTCGTTGCGCACAGCTTCAACCTGAGCACAGAGCCGACGCATCTACTGTACAAGCGACTGATGATGTACCTCCAGCTGAAGCAGAGCTTTAACTTCCAGACGATACCCGACTTCAATGTGTTCTTCTACTCCCAGGAGCCGGAGCACCAGCAGTACCGCGAGTTCATCATTGAGTTGTTGAGGTGCGGTATCAAGTGCAGCGCTGATCTCTTCCTGCTGGTGTCCACAAATACTTTTAAGGTGCTGCTTGGATTCTATGGCTCCAGCTTGGCCGCGCTGGAAACAAATCTGCTGCTGCTTTCAGTGCTCTCCACGTGCGTGAAGATCCCCGGCGCTGTTAAGATTATGCTGGAGCACGTGGGCATACTGTCCTGGCTGGTGGGCGTCATCCGCGACACGGAGTTCCATCAGTTCGACATCATCGAGGGCGTCATCAGCATCATCAACAATCTGTGGTATTCCCTGGCCGCCGCGCGGTCCGAACTGCCGGACTACGACCATGTCCAATTGCGTCTGTATCGCCTGGTGCTGCAGCTTCTGCCGCTGCTCTCGCCTCGCATTTCAGTGCCCGGTCTGGGACGCCTGCTGAACGTGCTATGGAAGAGTGGCTCTGCCAGCGGTCAGCATCGTGCTTTGTCCGCCGGCCAACTAGATGTCCTGATCGAGTGCATGGCCCGACAGTGGCCGGATCAGCTGGCAGGAGTGCGTTACGTGAAAAGCTACGGCGGCTCGGGCGCCAGTTCCCGGTCTGAGTACTGCGACTGGCTGGCCAAAGATCAGAAGCTCGATGTTCATGCCGTTCGCGCACTGTCCAGCCTGCGGGAGTATGTCAGTGATTGGTGGCGGGCTTACAACGCGGAGGTGAGAAAGGAGAAAGCAGAGGAAGTGCTGGTGAAGTCAAAGGAGTAAGCAACCCTTTTTTAATGGTTTTTGCTCTAGGTTAAGCTATTGAATTGTGTTTATTGTGTAGGCATAAAGAGTCTTCGATTTATTAAACTGTATGCACTGAAATCTTGGGCGTCTCTGAGTGTTTTCTCGCGATGATTGAGCGGTCCTCTTATCTCCCAAGCCTGACTGATTACTGCCGTAACTCATGCTGTATCAATATTTGTGGGAGTTGCCCCGAGAGCGAATCACTCATTGGAGTGTTGAAAATGAACTGTCATGTCTCCGGCTGCCCCATAAGCCTCGTCAACCTTCATTAGTCGGCCCGCAGCGTATGACAAATTACGGGCCATCAGCATAACAAAAGATCGGTTAAGCCAAAAATGAAGAAAATCCGAAAACAAGGCATATGGCAAAACCCTTTAGTGTTTGTTAATTTGGCCAATCCGTTTTCACACGCAGCAGCCACCCGGCACAAGTGGGCGTCCACTGATAACCCCACCCTCCTACACTCCGTACGGTATGCAGCACGGTGTCTGCCGCGACCCCAGGCACCACCTGCAATTCGTTGGGTCAACAAAATGTTAATCACCCGAAAGAGCTTTGGGCATAACCAGGCGAGCGATCTTCGGTCTCCGGATTTCTACTATAATATGTAAAGCAAAGTGCGCAGAGTTGACGCAATCGGCAAACGAAAATATTCACAAGATTTATGATCTTACTAGATGTCTCGAAATCTAAGCCACTTCGTTACATAAAACCCGGGGTTGGGTCGCGCTCTAGAGCTGCGATGGAGATGGAGCTCTGGATCCGACATAATTGATTGATATTGCTTGGCATTTTGTTGTTTATGAGGCGGACGTCTTGCCAAAAGGTATCAAATATAGCGTCGTTTGGCCTGAAAAATATAGTGGATCGAATAAATGTATAAATTTTGATTAGCCCAAGGCATAAGCAACATGGGAATATATAGATGGAGTCGGCAAATGATCTGGGAAATCATCTCGCTTGATGGATTATATTAATATCACATGGCTAGTTATAATCATAAGGCCCTTAAATATTGGTCGTAAATCGAAGCGTCATTAATTGGCCACATTGTCATAATCTGCATGGACTAATAGCTTCATTGGATTGATTGGAAGATGCAAATAAATATATAAAACTTAAAGGTTAGAGATACATTCAAGGCTTAAATAATAATAACTATTTGGAGAGCTAAATGGAAATTTTTTTTTGAATATTTTGAACACGTTTTGGTATTAAACTATTTGTAATACATGTGAACTTAAACTGAAAACAAATTCTTAACCTTCCACCTTATTGTAAATAATTGGTTTTCTCTTTCAGAGTGGCTTTAAGATTTCACTTACTTTACGCATCAATCAAAATCCTTCACAAAAATCTCAGAGTTTCACTGGCATTTCGGTTTCTCCGGCCACAAATCAATAGGCGTGAAAAATCTGGACGCCGTCATGGCATTGAACTGAGCACAATGGGTCAGAAAAAAATATATAGAGTTCAAAAGTTCAGCCGGTAGCCGGAGCAGCATCAGCAGCTGCCCAAGATTCCGACATGACAATGAGGCGGGATCCCATGGAGGCCCCTGTGGGCGTGACCACATTTCGCTGGACAATTAAGCGGCTGTCAAATGATTGATTTAGCTTACTTAAAAACCGATTTCGTCTAATCCGGAACTGACAAGGCCCCGCCGCAGTGTAACCAAAGACCCCAAGCGGCGACGGCCGATCTATGGGCATCCCCGGGCCCCTCGGAGCGTGGATGCATATGATTATCCAGAGTGGTGCGTTAGCAAATCTTTTCTCAGGTTTCAGCGGGTTGCCTCTTCTTCTGGGCTTTGGTATGGGGATTGGGATTTGGGATTGGAGCTGCTTCTGCCGCGTTCATATTTCACACCTTAAACGACAATCTACGATGGCTTTTTCGACTATTTGCATTTTAAATTATTAGTTTTATTTTAGCCCTCATTGACACGTTTATTTCGTAGCGCACAAAGGCCTTTGTCTTATGTCAAACGTATGCAATTTATACAAATTTATTTATAAACAAATTTCTCGATTGTCTGCGGGCCTGTTTGTGCCATTTATTGAGCTCGTTGCTCTTTTTGCTATTTATGGTTTCATTTGCCACTGCCAATCATAAATGCTAGGGAGCTCTGGAGCTCCAGCTTCTCCCGGGAAGGGAAATAGGGGCCATCAGGTGTCACAATGGAATAAAGCTAAGCCCCAGGCCTCGCTGCTGATCGCTTGTCCAGATGGATGGATGGATGACTTTATTATGCGGCCGATTGGTATGAATTATGTGAACGGTAGTGGGAAAAAAGGCGTGGCGAATTGAATCAGGTTGCTGAGGTCAGCGTTCTCAGTTGCCAAATCGAGCACGGCGGAGGGTCAAACTTGCGGTTAGCTTGAGTTATGACAGCTCTGATCGGATGCCAATCCGTAACCACAAAACTTCATTAGGAATCCAGTACACATGGCTGCTGCTCGCTCGAGAGCCATGCAACTTGCATTTTCAATTAGTCATGCACTCGGGAGAAATTTCCTCTTCACAAAAAGTTTCCTTAAATCTGCAGAAATTCAATAACATTGAGAAAATGATCCGAAATATGTACATTTGTTTTTTAATTGATATATCAGTTATTCATATTAATATATTATATTTCATTTTAGTCTTTGATTTCTTAAAGATGGATTTCCTAAGTGTATAATAGCAAACCGCCAGTTTTTGCTAAATGGCTCGCGGCTCATCACGTTGCGCCTTCAGTTAGACTTGGGAGCATTTTCCGTCTGTCCTGGCCACAATCAAAATTTGTTCAGCATACGGAGCAGCAAACGATTTTGACTTGGAAAAAGTCAAATTGAAAATTTGCAGTCGGAGGAAAACGCATGGAGCAGTTGGAAAAGGGTGCAAACGGGTTCAAAAGCTCACCAGGCAACGGCGTCGAGGCGTCTCGGCATCATTTCAAATATCAAAAGTCACGACGAAGAAAGCTGGTTTGCCGCGCGACGTGTTCGATGTTTGGATTTTCGGTTTTTTGGCTCGCTTTTGCGGCTTTCGTTGGTCTTTACAAAGCATTTGGCAAATAATGTGCTGCTAAGAGATGTGACTCCGACTCCCGGCTCCCTTGCACTCGGTGGCACAAGGAAAACGAGTCAGCTGAAAATGCTTTTCACTGCCTGCCGATTCTCCATTGACAGCGGATGAGGCTCCTTCTCCTCCTACTTCACTCCCTCACCTTCGCCGCGGGGTTAATTTCCCATACAGGTTGCGGTGGCCCAAAAGGTGTTATCGCACCTACCGCGGAAATTTGGCAATGCACACAAAATGTGTTATTAAATGCAATGCTGCATTTACATTTAGTAAAGCAAAAGAAAACGTGTTATTATATTTATATTCAGTGGATTCCACTGAATGAATGTTTGATAGTCTGCAATAGTGCATGATCCTGTCAGCATCATTGGATCAGCATTTCGTGAGGGTGAACTTAAGTTGTCACCTTGTTGTGTTACTTCCTGCCAACATTTGTTGATTAATTTTGTGTAGTATCTAGCTGCTTCTAATATATCAAATAAAATAAGACAATTAAAACGAAGAAATCCTTGGTTTTCCTTAAGCTGATTTTCCACTTAATAATTATCATACCCATGTATGATTGCGTTTCCAGGTTGCTGCCTCTTTGGAGTTTTGTGGCTCATCAAAAGCACTGCATCTCTTCAGCCACATAATATAATTGCAATATGGATAGGTCACTTTTTTCAATAAGCGGAAATGGGAAAAGGCAAGCAGAAATCGAAGATTCAAGCCATGCGTCTTCAAAAATGAGTCAATTTACATGCTGAATTGGCGTTAATACGGGAGAAATTTGCACGGTGAAGAGGTGGGCCCAAAAGCAGGCACGAGGAAATGGCCAACTTCAGCTGCAGCTCCGACGCCAACTTTGATCTGCGGCACGTGTGTGCCTGCGGCACGTGTGTGCGCCTGAACTGGCTTGGAACAGAGTGCTCATTAAGCGCCCGGCTGCTGTGGGCAAGGATTTGGCCAAAAACGAAACGAGTTGGCCGCGAAGATGCCACAGAGCGCGCTGTTGGATAACTTGGAAAGTCATCGGACGAGACACGCATAAAACACGAACGAAAACAAAAATAATGCAAGCAAAAAATATATAAAACTTAATCAAGCCGCAGGCTGCGCTGTTCCACTAGAATTAAGTTGCGTCATGGCGGCGCCGCTAAAAGGTGTTGGGCGCCTGTGAATTGGCCAAGCTGCGAGCCAAGTTCAAGCCCAACACAACGGCAGGGGCAGAGAGCCATAATGAGCTGGGCTTTCATTCATTAGCCGCCTCCAGCCGGCTGGCAACATTCGCGCCATCTGCAGCATCTTCAGCGAAACTCCAGTGCTTTTGTCTTCGGCCAGGAAACCTCGTCACGCTCGCGCCTCAGTCTGCAGCGAGCGTTCAGACGGTTTGGTTCAGTTGTTGTCTGCCAGCAGCGGTTAGCCGCCCCAGCGCCCAACTCCCCCGAAAAAAATTAAAGTCTTTCCTACAAACAAAACTCGTAAACCAATAGCGAACGAAACCAAATCGATATACTGCCAGCCGCGAAAATTATCGGCCGGTGTGTGAACTATCCGCTAATTCGAAAATAACGATTCGAAATTTGGCAATTAAACGAAAATAAAGTGCAACGAGGAACGGATCGGAACGGTCGACAGCCAGCGGCAGTTAGGCCGTAAACCCACCTAATGAATACAATATAATCCAAATACAATAAAGGAAACGTTAGCAGCTAATTCGCATTTGATTAGTTTATTTTTCTGTCCCGATTCGAATATTACAATTTGATTGCGTGCATCGTCTGAGGAACTAGGAGAGAGCGGCGTGGCGTGGAGCAGAGTCATCATCAGGCCAGCTGGATTACGGTGCTATAAAATTGGATATATCCTACATACACGATCAAAATGCTTGCGGTGAGTATTTCGACAGAGGTTTAACTTAACTGCCTTGATTATAAATGGTTAATTTAAAATATGTGAGGGTTTTTATTTTTTTAAATTTGTTAATTGAAGTATTTATTATTCCATAAACTCATGAATAATTTCATTTTATTGAGATTACAGCCTATCCCTGAAAAATGACCTGAGGTAGGCAAGTGCTGTCGTGATTTTTTAGAGGGAAAAATTGTTTTATATTTTATGGTTTACACATTAATTTTTCAAATATAATCTGAGATCAGTTAAATTCGCGCCATACCTCTTTTTTAAGTCTCATGTTTACATTCCAGCTAAATTCTTCTGGAAATAGTTTCTCGTAAATACAAATTATAATTAGAACTGTAAAGTTAACGATTTAAAATTGATTCTTGAATCGATAGATCTTATTCTTGCCCCATTTTGAATTTTTATTAATTCCATTTGTTACGAAATTCATAAATTTATAATTAATTGTACTAATTCTGTTCTCAAAAGATTAATGACAGATGATAATAAAGTTAATTTTAACGATAAATATCAGTTAGAGCTTCTGAGGAATCCCCTAGCCCGCATTAAAAACTCTCTTTTTTCTTTCTTTCAATCTGAAAGTTTGACTGGCGACCCTCAGTAGAAATTTCACCAAGTCTGCTAATTAAATTACCTCAATTAGTGAGACACAAGCCACCTGGCAATCCCCGCCCATTTTTGGCACATCGAAGACGCCATCAGTGTGGGAGTTGCGAGCTGCGATCTGACAGCTTCGATCGACGCCAATCGATCAGATAACCCTCGCTATTCATGAATATATTCATGGGATCTTTTTGCTTTTTGGCAAGACCAAATTATTGAAAGTCATTGGCCAAGTCATTTGTGTAATGGGTTTTTAATGCCATTTAATGATTCCATTTGGGCACTGGACACGGCCAGAGAGGCAATAAAACAATTTAATTAGCGACATATGAGACGCATTTAATTTAGAGATCAAAATAATGCGTGGTGCCCAGCAGCTACGGCTACCGATCGAGTTGTTTTACGAGCGTTAATCACTCGCAGAAAGTCCCTCCGATTAAGACCGTTAAAAGCGACATTTAATGCCATGACTTTGAGGCCAGACATGGCTGGAGATGTGAATGTGAGTGGCGGTGCTAACAAGACCTCGCAGCGCAGTCGTTTAACTCAATTAGATTGGGCAATCCGGCGGAGCCATTTACAGGATTTATATGCTTTCTGGGCCGCATGTAATTCAGAGTCGGAATAGCAGTCGCAATAGCAGTTGTAGTCGCTGTCCAAGGCGAACCCATGTCCAAGCCCACACCCCGAGCATATCCGATTTCGGCTTATGCAATCGACAGTTTATGGCCAAATTCAAATCGACGGCGACCTGTTCGCCAGCTAAAGTTGAGAGTTGGCTACAGCCTGCGAATGGACCTGGTCGAATCCCAGTTTCAGTACCAGTCCCAGTGCAAGTTCCAGAGCCAGTGCCAGCCAGCAAGTCATCTGTGAAGACGTCCCAAAACGCAAGATGTGTGCAGATGCCTGGCGCTGTTGACATGCAATAAAATTTCACTTTTCACCGTTGCATAATTGCAGTTTGACAATGCTTAAAATTGATTATGCTGCGTTTTCCTTTTTTGCTTTGCTGTTTGCCTTGGCGAAAAAACAGCGGCGGCTTCCTTGCCTTCCGCTGATTTCACCAGCCCAAAATTAGCCATCGGGTCATAAATCATGCAGAGACATCCAGTGTCAAGGGATGAGCTGGGACAGCTGCCAAAACGGGATTTACCCAGTTGGTTAAAAAAGCTCAAGGTAAAAGGGTATGGCAAGTTGAGGTTCTACCTTTACTTATAAATATATCCCACCAAAAAACAAAGATAATCTTTAGTCTGAAACGTTGGTACATGGAATTCCACTCTATAAGTACCCCAAAAAAACTTCCCAATTGTTTGTACTTTAAAAGAAATTCCCTAATGTCCAAAGCTTTCTTTTATGGACATAAAGCGAATGATAACAAATGAAATGATCCTAACAATGCTTCCAGTCATTAGCTTGAATTTCCCCAAATAAAACCAATCCCATAAACCCCCTGTCGTACCACCGCGTTATCCAGTTTCTTTAAATCATTTCAATTAATGTTTTCAAGTGCCCCGGGGCACAGATTTTCACAGTCATTGATCGGCAGGGAATGGTATTTGATTTGCTTATCGACCCGCTGCTATTGTGGCTGGGTAAGGAGCCAGTGTAAGGTAACAAAAAGTAAAAGTGCCACACACTCGCTCACGATCGGCGCTTCATTCACAAGATACAACATACTCAATTCATGGATTCAACAAGAAATAAATAACAAGAAACAGGCGCCCGCCCGCACACTGATCAGCAGCGCGCATATATCGTGCCGGGAGATCTGTATCTGGACCCAGGGTCTGCACGAAATTGTGCAATTGTCAAAATAGCAATTTAAAATTTACCCTATGATGGATGGCCAACGAAGAGGATGCCGCGCGACGGCTTGTGGCATAAATCAGAGCCACCTGAGATAAATAAGCAAAGCCGCTGAGAAGTGTCGTTGGCAAGTGCAGTGGATGATTGCGGTCATGCAACGCTTTTAGGGGGAGTTTAGTGTCGAGTTCGTTGCCTAAGTCTTTTGTTTGGTAAACTCCGCCACGCACTCCTCTTGGATCTCAACTCTCAGCTAAAGGTCAACAGCAGCCCTGGCTGCCCTGGCAATTGTGCGTCAAGTAGTAACTGGCACACGACGCGGCACACACAATGTAAGCGATTTACATAATAATATGTAACTATATAGACAGGCAAACAAAGCACTAGGCGCTGGGCATAAAAACATTTACCACTTCCACTGGCCACCGCCACGGATGGGGAGCCGATGATCTCTTCTTCCTCAAGAGAGACAGAGAGAGAGAGAGAGACTCGAAGACCTGATGCCCGGGCATCGATAAAAGTGAAACCGAAATTGCCGAGTACACCGCCCAATGATGCCATTGACATTGCATTTTTGTCTCAACGCGCCATTAGATGTAAAGAGCAAAACAAAAAGCAAATGAAAAAATGGAAAAAGAAAAGAAGAGATAAAAATAAAGAGTTTCCCTGCCGAGTGGCTCCTCCCAGCTTCGAACTCCCGAAACAATGGGCCAGACATTACGCGAACGCGCCCGCAAAAAGCCCACAACACAAACAGAAATTGCTATAGGATTGCTTCGGAAAAACCTTACAGCAATGTCAGAGTGTTGTGCGTCTCGGAAATTTATCGTAATATGCGCACATTGGTAATTTTGTCTTATTTTTATTATTATGAAATGTGGCCGTGTGGCTAAATAAAAGCCGGGAAGATGGCAAAAAACGTTGGTCAATAAGCTGCGGCTATAGCTGCAGATGAAGATACGGATTTTCACTCAGCCGCCGCTGCCACTAATGTCAGCGAGAGTTTGGCGTGGCAAAAAACAGTTCGCTGCGGAAACCTGTTGTAATAGACAGACAGACAGACAGCCAGGCATAATATTATTATTGCCATTATGCATCCCCATGCTGCTGCCTGAAAATTGAATCCGATGCTTGAACTTCGTCTGCTTATCGGTTGATCAACGCTAAACTTGACCTCTGGCCAATCAGCCAAAATACGGCTAACCTTTGTCTTCGATCGGTTACTGCGGTGACTGCGCTCCGATCTGCCATATCTATGACGGCTTACACGCAACCAAACCCAATTAAATGCACATAAATATGCAAATAACCGTCAGCAAAATGGGCCCTAATCGAAATGTAAACAGCTATGAGTTCGGAGAAGATCTCCTCGCGATATCGCGTTATTGGTCAATATCCCGAAACTGAGACCCAATCAATGCCAATCAAAAGCTCGCTTCCACGTCAAAACAGTCTAGGCCCGGCCACTGCCGATCGCCTGGGATTAGGCTAATATCTCGACGAGACAAAGCCACAGATCTCGGAATAGGGCGCGTCAGCCTCGACATTCGAGTGTGAAATTATGCAAATGCCCGGGACTTGCTATCTATATGCTATCGGCTATCGCCGGCCACTGCGAACGAGCTGGAAAGTAGCTCCCATTGAGGGGAGAAGATGCGGCGACCGTGGCTGTAGGTGCCGAGGCCCACACACGCAATTACAGAGGTTTTTTATGCGTTTTTCGGACAACAAAGCTTGGTAGCCACAAAGGCAGTTAAAAGTCCATAAAATACTGTAACAAATTTATTGGGTAACTGAAAACAAGAGGAATCATCAAAGGGATTCGTAAAAATGGTAGCAAACCCATCGATTTGTGGATGCTCTATCAGAATTTCACGTAATAATATTATTTTTTATAGAAGTAATATCAGAGAATGGTAATAAACACAGAGAGGCAGTATAAGGGACACTATCATATGTCATAAGAGAAATTGCATACTACGGAAAGTAAACCTCTCAAATGCTCTGTTGCGAAATTGTACGCAACACCGACTTCTGTGAAATATTTTAACATACTAATTATACAGTAATGTAGAACTTTATTTTTTTTATATAAAATTAAGAGCGTTTTTATTACCAAAGAAGTTTTTGCTCATCTCATCCCAAGATCACCTGCAAAACTACATTTGATATTTTTATGGAAATCGTTTGGTGGAGATTTTTGTAACACCTTTGGCCGGTGATCACTTTGTTTGTTTTAACTACCGCCCGAAATTTGGTTATGAATCAATACCAATTTGTATAACACAATAATAGGCAATTTAAACAAAAGTAGTCTTTAGATAAATATACCCAAATAAGTTTTCCATTCATCTGTCAGAGAAGTCATCTTTCTTTGCATCTTTGGGCGTGAACTTGGCCTAGTCATAAAACGGCATGAACTGGATTTTAATCTAATATATCTGTATTATAATCTTTGATTGCAATTCATGCGGTTGCATTTTATGACTGTGCAGGGATTACAACATAATCTTTACAACATTAATGTTTATGCTGGCCCACATAAAGCATAAATACCAATTTGCACCGGCTCGCCAATTGGCGGACAGGTTGGACTTTTGATTGGCGGGGATGGGATAGGGAATGGATTGCGTTATGCGGCGAGCGGTTACATCCAGAGCCAGATAAACAACTTTCGGCCGGGTCTCGAAATTCGGGGTTTATCATCTGCCAGATGCTTAATAATGCGTGGCCGGTGGATGCCACACTGCATTAAACCACACAGGCTTGAGCAATGCAATCCTCCGGCGGAGCCTAACTGCAGCATGTAAAATGTAAAACTGAAAAATGCATCTGCAGAATGCGAAAAATGGCTGAGGTGCAGCGGGGCTCAGCAGGCGTGAAATTAATCACAGAAAAGGCGGGAAATTCCAGCTCGAGAGCTCGAATTACTGGCATACGAATCATATTCGTACCATTTCTTTATTGTTTTGTTGTCGAGTGGAACTGGGTTACCCAGTCTTCGGTCTTCAGTCTCCAGTCTTCGCCTTCGAAAGTGAAGTTTGGTCAGTTAAGGCTTATGCAATTGCTGAGATTGCGGAGATATTTGCTTATAAGAAGAGGTAACCGAACGAACACACAAAAAGAAAACACTTTCAACCCACACACCGGGGGAGAGAAGAAACACAACAACGTAAAATAAATAATATAGACAGCTCTGGGCCATTATCCATTGAGGTATTGCTAATTTATTGGCGTTGTCCGATTGTTGTTAAATCACTTTTTACACTTTATACACTTTGCCGCAATTTTGTGGCCAAGATTGGCTTGGTTGTGGCGGCTTCGGGCCTTTTTGCGGAACTCAGCGGCCAGCGAATATAATTATGGATAATTAAAGGAATTTTATTAAGCTGCCTTATGGCGTTTTACGCGCTTGTTAATTTCGTGCATTTACCATGTGAATATCTCCATCCAATTAAAACGGAAATTTGAGGCCCGGGAGGGTATTCGCTTGATTGTTATTATTACGATTTTGCCTGTGAACTAGTACGAATATTAAGCAGAGAAATTTGACAAGCCTTTGGCCACCTCTACCCAATTATTTTTTTTTACTTAATTTATTTTTAAACTGAAATTAAATGGAATTTTTTAATGTATTTGTTTAAGGGTCTTTAAATTAGGCTTTCAAATATTAAAGTTTGGTCCACAATTTCAGCAAATATCTGCAACTAAGCACTTCCGCTATGGACTGCCAGGGAATATTCGTGTCTTCAAGTGCCACCCATTGCAGGGAAATAGCCCGAAATAAAATAAAAATGGAAATGCCTACATGCAATTGAGCAGTTTGCCTTTTAATATACATACCTGCAGAGGTTTCCATTTGCCTGGGACCGACGACCATTACTATTTATGATGATTGCAATTTCTGTTTTCTGTGGAGCCACCGCCTCTTCCTCCTCCTCCTTCTGCACCTTTATATATGTATATTTATCTTTAACCCATTCCCAAGCAAATTCAAAGCCGGCAAACTTGATTAGCTTAGCGCCAAGTTGACGCCACTGACGGACTGTCGAACTGTCCGGCTGACTGACTCGATGCCGACGATGCACAGTGGCAGTTTAGATACTTTGGGGTTACTAAAATCATAACTCTTGAACCA
>JAEIHY010015008.1:0-10428 GCA_018904565.1 Drosophila tsacasi | reverse complement strand
CTTTTTTATGGTGTTTTTCATCAAAATGATGAAAAATTGCGAGTTGCGCGAGTTTGCATTTAAATATTTCGAAATTAGTTTTTGAATATTATAAACACTTTCAAATTTGATCCATTGGAACATCTCTTAAGGGGTTACTATGTTAAAAATATTAATTTTAGAGAATTTGTATGGTTATTGCCGCGGTTGTACTTCCATATATCTTAAGTGGCTCAAATATTAAAAAAAATAACATCTTCAATGCAGAAAAATGCTTCGCCCGGCCTGGCCTACGTGTTCGCCTTCCAGGACGATCAGAGTCTCAAGGATGTGACCGCCCGCTATTGCTCCAGTTGGAGCACCACCGTCCGCAAGGGCCGTGTGGAGAAGGCATGGCTTGATGAGGTCATCGCCCCGTATCGGGGACATCCCACCAGACGAGACATCACCGAGAACGAGCAGCTGCACCGCATCCATGCCAACAAACCGCTGCCCACCTCCATAGCCGAGTTCAAGGACCATCCGCTGTACGTCCTCGAAAGGCACCTGCTCAAGTTCCAGGGTCTGTATCCGCCAGATGCGCCCACCCTGGGCTTCATCCGCGGCGAGGCCGTCTACGCCCGGGACTGTGTTCACCTGCTGCACTCGCGGGAAATCTGGCTAAAGAGCGCGCGAGTGGTTAAGTTGGGCGAGCAGCCCTACAAGGTGGTCAAGGCGCGTCCCAAATGGGACAAGGTAAGGCTTGCCTTCGCTGTAGTGCATCCATTTTAGTTGGTTAATGTCTCGTTATTCCTTGCAGCTCACGCGCTCTGTGATCAAGGATCAGCCGCTGGAGATCTTTGGTTACTGGCAAACCCAGGAATATGAGCCACCAACGGCCGAGAACGGCATCGTTCCGCGCAATGCCTATGGCAACGTGGAGCTCTTCAAGGCCTGCATGCTGCCCAAGAAGACGGTCCACCTGAGATGTAAGATTGGGAATCGAAAACGAAGAATACAGGGAATAACTCTCCTCCTTTGCAGTGCCCGGCCTGATGCGCGTTTGCAAGAAGCTGAATATTGATTGTGCCAATGCAGTGATCGGCTTTGATTTCCATCAGGGCGCCTGCCATCCTATGTACGATGGCTTCATTGTCTGCGAGGAGTTCCAGGAGGTGGTCACCGCTGCCTGGGAGGAGGACCAGCAGGAGCAGGCGCGCAGGGAGCAGGAGAAGTACGAGACGAGAGTCTACGGCAACTGGAAGAAGCTGATCAAGGGCCTGCTCATTCGTGAGCGCCTCAAGAAGAAATACAACTTCTGAAGTATTGTGTATTGTATGCGTTTCCCTTAATTTTTTCTTTGTTTACATAACCTTGTTTCGAGTGTGAATTGATTTCGTATTTTGTACCAATAAATTGTATGATTGCCTTGTAATTACTTTGAATTTCGTTTATTTATCGATTCTTTAAAAGTGGGTTTCCATAACTCTTTACATAGCGCAGCGTCGTAAGATTTTAATTTACAAAATTAATATCGTTTAGCGAACGAGTGAGAGTTGTTTATTTGTTTTTAGATACAGAACGATTACAGGTAGTAAGATCTTAGTTGCTTGGATTATGGGTTATCCGTAAATGAATATCTTTAGCAGCGTATTAAAGTCCTAAGGTAAAGTCTTTACAAGAGCATGGAATGCTTTTCTTTTAGCGGACTAGTGAAGTAAAGCTTTCGCCTCTGAATATATTAGATATATAAAATAAATAAGATCCTAACTCCCAAATTAGTCAAGTACAAAATCCATTTACGTACAAAATAAGGGGCGACTTTGGTTTTACATTGTTTTTGAGGTTTCTTAATTAACAAATAACGCTCCTTCGTCTTGAGCATGAGTTACTTCCGATTGTGGCCACTTGACATCTCTTGGTAAGGCTGGAAAAACATCGATGTTTTTGAAGGAAAACATCGATGTTTCTCCAGCTCTATCTCTTGGCATTATTAATGATTTTTAAAGAGAGTAATTATACTGAATTCAACTGAAAAGAGCTCTAGTTTCTGTAGAGCAAAGATAAGTGTGTAGTTTCACTCCCAAATGGGATGGAAATATAGGTATGAAAATTAATTAATAGATGTATTAAGACTAAATAAAAATGTATCCACTTCGAAAGACAGAAATTAACTAGGTTCCTTTTCAAAAACTACATAATATTTCAGCAAGGAGAGAGAGAGATATTCCAAGACTGGCCTCTTCGGAGGAACACTAAGATTGAATACAGAGCTGCTTATGTCGTCATCTTTACCTTACGCTGGCATCGAGGCGGTCAAGGCCGAGCCTTGGGAAGAAGCAGCCGCGGCACTCGGCGACCTTTGGCGCTGCGGACTGCTCTGCGCCTTGAGGTACTCGATGTACATGCGCCTGGCCTGGTTGAGCACCCGCGTGACGTCGTGCTTGCGCACCATCTTGTCGAAGTGCATCGCTATCTCGTTGTAGTCCATGCCCGCCTTCATGATCGTGTTGCGGTGCTGCAGCAGCAGGGTGAGGCAGAGGAACATGAGGAAGGCGTTGCCGCCGCCGAATTCCGATGGCGGAGGCAAGGCCGCCGCCGTGGCGTTCAGACCGGCGACGCCATTGAGATTGGTGGGTCCGCGGTGCGGCGAGCGTGTGTAGGCGCTCTCATCGTCCGCGTTCGTGGCAATCTCCACCAGGGGCGACACCTCCACCATGCTGGGCTCCGTGGAAATGGGAAGGATGACCTCGGGCAGGCTGCTGCTGCTGCGCATGCCCAGCGGCGGGTGTCCGTCCATTAGCAGCTGGCTCTCGTCGATGAAGGGATTGAAGGCATGCGACTCGTTCTGCTGGACGCTGTTGCTCTTGGCCGCCAGCCGCTGGCGACGGCGCTGGTGCAGCTCGCTGACATCGGGGCAGGTAATGATCTCGTTCTCCTTGAGGTCCTCCACCAGGTCCATGGCGTCCTTGTCCAGTTTCTCGTACTCGATGTCGTCCCGCTTC
This sequence comes from Drosophila tsacasi, assembly GCA_018904565.1. NCBI lineage: Eukaryota > Metazoa > Arthropoda > Insecta > Diptera > Drosophilidae > Drosophila > Drosophila tsacasi. Next base: position 7,465 of record JAEIHY010015008.1, on the reverse strand, counting down.
GCGCCTTCGCTCTCCGTGAAGGGCAGCCCGAACACCTGGCGGTCCAGGTTCTCCGCCTCCAGGCGCAGCTCCCGCGTTATGGCCGTCGTCATGGGATAGTACTCCTGGTCGGTCTCCTGGTCCTGGTCCTGATCCGGCGGCGAGCGAGTCTCGTCCGGCTCGCCGTGATGGTTGCCCTCGAGATCCAGCTGCAGGTTGTAGCTGCTCAGCTCCTGCGCCTGCTGTATGGCAGTGGCCGCCGTGGAGGCGCTCCAACTGGTCTCCGGCACCGAAGACGAATCAGATTCGTCCAGGGAGCTGCCCAGTCCGCCCTTCGTGAGCTGCACTACCGGCTTGGTGACCGCTGCCGGAACTGTCGTCGTCGGCTGCTGCTGAGCGGCAAACCGATCGGAGATCCGGTTCTTGTTGATGGTCGCAAAGTTGAGGAATTCATTGAAGTTCTTCACCAGCTTCGGTGGCATTTTCCGCTCGCCGTCGTCCTCGGCGGACTCGCCATCGAAGGAGAGACCGAGGCGGCTAGTCGCCGCCAGCTTCTCCTTGAGATCCTTGAAGTGGCCGCCGCTGGAGCTGCTCACCCACCTGACACTCTCGCTCACCTGGCTGGCGTTCGTGGCCAGCTGCTTGGCAATAATGTTGCTCACGGCCAGAATGTTTTTGTGCTGCCCAGTGGCCTTCTTCTCTGCCGGATTCTCGTCCACAATCGACGACGAGGAGCTGCACAGGAAAGCGCGCCCGGGTGACGCTGCATCGTTTACCTTTTCCGGCGTCTTCTGGGCGTCGTCTTTGAAGGGATTCGTTTCGAGGAAACTCGGCGATTCCCTCCTATCGAACACATCATCATCTTCGGTGTCCTCGCCGGCCGACAAGTCCTGCACCGACCTAACATTCGAGTTCTCCATGGCGCCTTCGATCAGCGCCAGCATTTTGGACTCATCCAGGCTCTGGTGCGCCTTGGCCGAGGTGCGTCGCTGCCGTCGAGCAGCCGCAGTCGCGTGTCGCGACATATTGTCGTCCAAGCTGTGATTCAACCGCTTCGTATTGTCCAGCGCGTGGCCCGTCGCACCCAGGGAAGAGCTGAGGGAACTGAGCGACGCCGAAGAGCTCTGGCGACGCAGGGCGCACACTTTGGTGTAGGGATTCTCCCGCGGCTTAGTCAGCAGATAGGAGGGACTCGTCGGCGTGGCGCTGTACGAGCTGGAGAAGGTGCTGGCGCTATTTGGCATGGAGCTCTCCGACAGAGGCACGAACTCCCTCTCGAAGAGCTGCAGCTCCTTGTCGCCGCCGCCGCTGCCGTAGCGCAGCGAACTCCACTGCACCTCCAGCATGCGCAGAGCATCCTCGAAGGGGAACTCGCGCTTCAGCTCCAACAGGAGCCAGCGGTAGCAGAAGAGCAGGTCGTCCGCCTGCTGCGACTTGAGGTACTCCCAGAACTCCGGATCGTAGAAGCTCAGGGCCTCCGTCAAGTGGGCGAACTTTTGCGTCATCGCAATGCCGTCGAGCATGAAATTGCCACGCACCCGCGCCATTATCGCACAGAAGCAGATGTAGGCCTGCGCCTCGTCGTTCATGGTGACCAGCAGCGGCGAGGCGATGTCCGACATGCCCTGGCAGTACGACACCGTCGGATGGTTCAGCGCGTACGTGGTGAGGATGTTGAAGAGCGCCGCGATATTCTGATTGTCGTCGCTGCCCGCGTAGAAGGGATGCAGGCGATCCGTGCGCAGCACATCCTTCTTCACCATGCTGGTCACGTAGGCCAGCTCGCCGGCCACGCTGCCCCGCTTCACCGCCGCCTTCCAGGTGTCCCTCAACCGGCAATATTGCTCGGCCTTGCGCCGCATAAACTCCATGCGCTGGTGGCCGTCGAGGGCCAGGCCGTGGGCTCCACCAGGATAGACGTTGAGCAGATGCTTCCACACCACGCGCCGCAAACTAGGATCGATGCCACCCAGGAAGATGACCCGGTGCAGTTCGTCTTTGCGTTGAATCTGGCCCAGGGCGTCGAGGAACAGCCGGAACTCGCTGTCGCACATGGGTGGCCGGGGTGGCAGGTTGGCCATGTGCTCCTCGGACAGGTTGAAGGCCTTTTGCACAATGGAGAAGGTCTTCTCCATTTGGTTCAGGATGGAGCTGCCCAGCTTCGTCTGCATGTGCTGCACGTACTTCTGCGATACGCCCAGCGACTGCAGGGGCGATATCAGCTCGCGGGCGGAGGGCGCAGAGGGGGCAGAAGTGGGCGGCGCAGCGGATGCTCCCGCAGATGTTCGGCCGGGCGAGGCCTCTGTCTCACACTCGCGGACCACCGTGAACGGCTTGACGTCGATCTGTAGGATCAGGCAGGGCTCCGAGGCCGTCTGAATGGATATGTTGTGGATCCGCAAGAAGGCGGCGTCCAGATCCCAGTCGGAGCGTACGGCCAGGTAGATCTCATTGCCCGCGGGGTCGAAGGCCTTGTACTTGATGGAGAAGTCCGACTTGACGTCGAAGGCCTTGGCCAGCAGGGAGTACAGCACCTCCAGCGTGGTGATCTGCGGGTCCACGGAGAACTTGCGCCACTCCGGCCGCGCCGTCGGCTCGCATTTCTGTGGGGAAAGGCCCAAAATATTAAGGTCTGTCACCTTTGTTGTCTCGCGCCTCTGTGGCCTCCCTTCACTTTCCACTTGCCTTCACTTTCACCCGCACCGCCTCGCGGGGACATATGCCAGCCATGTGTGTGTGTGTGTTGTGTGTTCGCTGGCCTGGGTGACGATTAACTCCGTTCCATTATTCGTTTGTGGAGTGACAGAAGCGTGTCGCAAATAACGCTTAAAAATTAAACAATTGGAAAGGAATCAATCGAATAGCGACCAGAGTGACCGCGGCATGACCATCGAAAAATACCATCCCGCGAAGAGGTACAGAAATATACCAGCACTGCTTAGGCACCGTATCCAGTTTTTAAATTTGTCACGCAGCGAAAAAATGTTTATGATGATGATGCGGTCATACTTTGTTGACAACCGGCAATATTCGAAACAACAGACACGTTATAGATTAATAATTGTGCCTAAGCTATTGGCATACGTTCTGGTAGCTGTGCCTGTCTTGAACAGCTCCCAGTACATGTCCCACATCTAATCCAACTCCTAGCCAACTCAACAGAAAACTCAAACAAAACTATTCAAAATGTAGTCCATAAGTTCAATACCTAAATTAGTAACCACCTATTCGAGCGGTAGCCCTTATCACCTAATGTTCTTAATTAATAAGTTGGCTTTTAGTTTATAACCAATTGCTAGCTTTATATAAATAAGTAGCTTTTTTGCCCTTACCGATCGTTTCTATAAGCTTTATATATAGGATATAGGATAATAGGCTTGGTTCGGACTTACCCGCAGTAGAGGACTCTCAGTTACCTTTCATCGCAGCAGACTTGGTTTTTCACGCAGTTATTAACACAATTATTTACACACTTTTTAACACACGATTATTAACACAGATTTAAACGGGTGGAAAGCCGCGGAAAGACTGAGTCTGATGCGGAGAGACGCTTTTATTTATAGGCGTGAGAAATGGAGATATGTGTCTAGAGAAAAATTGAGAGAGAGAGTGGAAGAAATAGGGAGAGAGATTGATAGATAGATACAGAGAGAGAATCAGATAGAGTGAGAGAATGATGGATCGAATCAAAAACATAGAAAGAATTGAGTGAGATAAATAGAGAAATAGAGCTAGAGTTTGCAAGAAATAGTGCCACATAGAGAAATTGGCAGAGAAAGAAAGAAACTCAGATAAATAGGTAGATAGAGATAGAGATAGATAGAGATATAATGAAATTATAATTATTCATTAAAGTGAGTCGAACTATTGTCCCACGAATTGACTAAGGACAATGCTGAAGAAAATAGGAAATACAAAATTGGTTTTATCCTCTTTATTTGATTGATCCCAGCTTGAGACTGAATTCTTGTGATAAAAATCTCACTCGTACTGCCTCTTTGTTTACATAAGTTTTGGAGCGAGGTCGCCCGCTTGATATATTGGTTGTATCAATAATTTAAGAGTGAGACCGGCGCCACTCAGGTTCAGCGTCAATCAGTGATTACAAGAATTGTTTATGCCATTTGAGAGCAGTAATCTGCTTTGGATGTGGATTATTTACATCATAGTCATATCATTCTCTCTCTCTATCTAACTCTTTCTCTGGCTCTATCTATCTATCTCGCTCTGTCTTTCTCTCTATCTCTATCTCTATCTCTCTCTTCATATGTCTCTCCCTCTATTTCGCTCTCTCCCTCTCTTCTTTTTCTCTCGATCTATCTCGGTCTCTTTCTCCATTTCTCACACCTATAAATAAAGGCGTCTCTCCGCAGCAGCCTCAGTTAATAATAACAGTCGTGTTTTAAAAAGTGTGTAAATAATTGTGTTAATAACAGTGTGAAGAACCTCTGCACTTGAAAGGACCTAATCATCGATGAATCCCGGCCAAGTCTGCGAGTGGCGATGAAAGTGTCTTCTACTGCTGGTAAGTCTGAAACAAGACTATTATGCTATAGCCTAAATAGAAAACTGAAATCTCCGATCGGTAAGCGTAAACAAATTTATTTATTTATATAAAGACTTATTATTAAGAACATCAGATCATATGGCCTAGGGGCAACTATTATTCTAAAACGAATGATCAATGGGTTAACGAATATTGTGTTTCAAATATTCCGGTTGTGTTCAAAGTATGACCGCATCATTGGCCCTCAAAAAATTGTGTATAAAATGCGGTCACACTTCAAAAGAAGAAACATTTTCACGCTGCATGACAACTTTTAGAACTGGATACTGAGCTTAAACATTTTTCCGCTTCGTGAAAAATTCAAGAACTAGATATATTTATATCTAGCTATAACATAATTTTTATATTTAAAATTAGCCTTTAATTTAGAAATACAATTTCACACTAATGAATATATTAAATAATATTAATTCTCGTCAAAGTTGGTTAAATATGATTTTAAACGAAACAAGGGAAAAGGCTTAGTAAAGTGAGCTTTAAATGTCAACATTTTATACTTTTGAATAAATAGATTTCATATACCTAGTTTCAAAGTTTAACTGGTTTTGGATCACATAAAATACCAAACATTCGTGACTCGAGTCACGATCGTCCGCCGGCTCTGCTGCAGTAACGGAATTCAGTATTTTTCAGTATTCGCCCACCAAGGGAGTGGCATTTTTTAGGTCCTATCGCACCGCGGACCTTGGAGCATTTGCGCTTTCTGCCAACGGGCCACATTGCTTCGTGTATGTGTATATAAATACAAGAAGATTAGTGCAAAATTGTTGTTGTTAGTTATAGTTTTTCGGCCGTTGTGTGCTAGCAAATGCATTTTATGCTTGGCCAACGCACATAGGCACTACATGTTAACGCAAAGTAGGCGGTCGTGGATCGAATTGGGCAGGAAAGCGGTGCGTAACAACGGTCGTCAGGAACTTGGGTGTGTATAAGCGTGCGCTGGTGTTGGTATTACACGGGCGTGTATGTGACGTGTTAAGCAAGCGAGGAAATTCCGTGGAATCCTCTTCATACCGACATCACGGAGCCGGCTTGGCTTCAGCTGCTCGCTGAGCGCCGAAGGGCAGGGCATCGGTGGAGCAGTAGCAGTGGCAGTAATCCGCAATTGAGATAACTCTGGCTCAATTTATGCCACTATATAGTGTGTTTATCTGCTGTACATAAGTGTGTGCCCAATTGTGCTTGACTCTGGCTGTGTGTGCTCGTGTGAGTGCGGTTGTTTGTGTGTGTGTGGAAGCTCTCTTCACTGATAAATTCTGCCCGTTTCTTTCTCGCATTGTTGTTGCTCTGAACAATGTAAGTGAAATTACTATGCAGAATAATGCTCTTAACTTCCGCCGCCGCCGCACATTATGCGTGCATATATGGCCACCAATTTGGCCGTGTATACATCTGTATGTACATCTGTGCATCTGTGTGCGGCGGCGTATCACTTACGCGCCTTCCCGCGGCACAGGCGGCCGCGGCGGCGTGCTTATATCATAAATTGATATGGCGAATAACTGAATTACAAAGGCATTATTATCTGGGAGACGACGACGACTGCTCCTCTTTCTCCACCGATGACCCTGCCCCGAAATCACTCCACATTCGCATATCAGAATTATGAGGCAGTCGTATGATACGTGTGTGTAACCCCCGACCGTTTGCTCACATTTTTCAGATTGGCTAAGGTTTAATGGATGACACATCAGCAGCAGCGGCACCATGGGAAAGCTACTATCAAAAATTTTCGGCAACAAAGAAATGCGAATTCTTATGCTCGGACTGGACGCAGCTGGAAAAACAAGTGAGCATCGTTTCAGGATCACTTCCGGCCATCACTTTAATTGAATTTGAGTTTAATTGAGGCCATAATAATGGATTGAGCATTAAAATTGGATTTAAATACCCCTTAATTGTTATTAACTCCAAATAACTTGCTTTAAGTCTTATCTTTAGCTAATGTTGTACTTTTCAAATGTTTATCTGATGTTATTTAGCAAATAACAGCTCCTGATAAAGATGGAATTATATTATTCTTTATATCTGCCCAAGATTACGCCCCTTAATCCAAAGATTTTTGGTATTTTGCAGATAATGTATACTTTTCTGTATAACAGACTCTAATATTTCTCGAATATTTCCATTAGTTTGAGTTTTCCAAAATAAATAAAAATGTACAACGACTTAAACTCAATTGTAAACTATTAAGAACCTCTAAAAGCTAGCTTGCTTTTTAAGGAGTTGGCATTTAATTGCTTTTGTTGGAGACTTACGCATCAAATTTGAAAGCAATTATAGTCTCAAGTCAGGTGCTTTTAGTGCCTTTAAAATAATGACACTTTTTTAATTCGAATTCAAGCAAAGTTACTTTCACAAATTCTCTTTGACTGATCTTATTTATTTTTTACCCACCACAGCGATCCTGTACAAACTGAAACTAGGCCAGTCGGTTACAACGATACCCACGGTGGGCTTCAACGTGGAAACCGTCACGTACAAGAACGTCAAGTTCAATGTGTGGGATGTGGGCGGACAGGATAAGATTCGACCGCTCTGGCGACACTATTACACGGGCACACAGGGTCTCATATTCGTGGTGGACTGTGCGGACCGCGATCGGATAGACGAGGCGCGCACGGAGCTGCATAGGATAATTAACGATAGGGAGATGCGCGACGCCATCATACTGATATTTGCTAACAAACAGGATCTGCCTGATGGTAACTATACTGCCTGATATTGTTGGATTAATTATTAATGTCTCTTATTGTTTTTTTGCAGCAATGAAACCCCATGAAATCCAGGAAAAACTAGGCTTAACTAGAATAAGAGATCGCAATTGGTATGTACAACCATCGTGTGCCACATCCGGCGATGGCCTGTCCGAGGGCCTCATTTGGTTAACGTCGAACCATAAGTTATGAGAATCGTAAT
>JAEIHY010015005.1:0-17113 GCA_018904565.1 Drosophila tsacasi | reverse complement strand
GTGAAAAGCAAAAAAAGTCCGACTTTTGCTAACTCGACTGCAGTTTTTTAAACACTGTTTATATTTAAGGATTGACAGCTTTATGATACAGTAGTCCGATTTTGATTAAAATTAAAATCAAAATTCTAAAATTTTACAAAATTGCCATATCTCAAATTATATGAAAATATGTTAAAAAACTAGCTAAGAAAATATGTTAAAAAAACTAGCAAGGTTTCAATTTCGCCTCCAAATTTTTCGATCGTTGCTATGGCAGCTATATGATATAGTTGTCCGATTCGACTTATATAGTAGTGAGATAGCTTTAAAATTTAGAAAAATTCATATAGGAACTTAAAATGAATATAATACAACATAATTTGTTTTTCCATTTCACAGTATTTTATTTCTGATTTTTAATCAATTAATAAACATAAATAAGGGAAGTTCATGAAAATCCTTAAATGTTGCTATTAACCGGCAATAATGCTGCAGCAACATTCGATTCAGAGAGCGAGAGAACCAAAGCAACACGAAGAGAGAGCACTTCGGGAACGAGCGCGAGAGAGCAGAACGACCAACTCGAACGTGTTGCGTCGATTTTCGCTCTCGCTCTCATGACGTCACAAATCCGAATCAGTTTTGTGACGTCACAAGCAGGGACCATGGGGACCACCTTAACCCACTTGGTACACCATGCTAGGAATGGCCGAACCGGTAAAATCCGAATCGGTTATGCTCGGGAAGGGACGAACCGGGCCAATCGGGCGAACCGGTTATGTTCGAAGGTCTAAGAGCGGCGAGTTGCGTGTTGCGACGGGTTTGAGCAACACGTTTGGAGCTCTCGCAACATGTTGCGCGCGTTTCGCTCTCCGCTGTTCGCTCTTCGTTCGCCCGTCGGTTTCCCACTTCATTCGTTCGGCTTCCCACCTCATTCGCTTTTCAAATTTCAAAACAAACGGTCGATAACGGAATAACGAGAATTTCACTACGGAAGCGGTCGCGAGAAGAAATTTAAGAGAAGACCGTAAAATAAGTTACAATATTAACGCGAATAAAATAACTGAATATCGCAGCGAAATAAAACGAATAAAAGTGGCCAGTGAAATTGCAATTTCCCACATGTTGAATTTGAAATTCAAAAAGTGCAAAAGAACCGACACAAAAGAGTGATCTTTTTAGAAAACGCAAAAAGTGAATTTTGCCTTCTGTGTTTTAATAAAGAAGTACAACAGAAATTGCTAAATTCGCCGCGGCACCGTTACTTTTCCTTCTCCCTTTTCTGCGTTGCGCGAAGAGGAGGAGGCGAGGCGAAGCAGGCCGCTAAAAAATAAGTTTTCGCGAAAATTATAAATAAACACAACATACAGCGACAACAACAACAACAACAATGTGGCTCGTGCACGTGTAGCTAGCAACAACAAAAATGCTAAAGGCGAATAATCGCAGGCAGCAGATTACCGAAAAATACAACAAATAAATACAGTAAACAATTTGAGTAGTTGCTGCACATACACCACACATACACCACATAACACACGCACCACATCACACACTCACACACTCCTCACACACAACACACACCCGTGGATTATTACACTTAAAAGCGACACTCAATTCATCCCAAAAAAAAACAATAAACATGCATTGGATTAAATGTTTATTAACGGCATTCATTTGCTGCACAGTCATCGTACAGGTGAGTTTTCCCCAACATGTGTCCCACTCTTTGCTTCCCTTGTGCTCCCTTTGCAGTTTATGTTTTTGGCACTTTTCCCTATTCCTCTACACATGCGTGCACGTTTCTGCAGCTGCCGTGCGGGGACATGGCGTTAAAGGAAGAGGGAGATATGAAGCTTTCAGAGTTGCCAGGCATTTCGAATTTAAAAATTATTCAAACCTTTAAAATATCTATGTAGATATTTCTTCAAAAATAAGTTTAGTTTTTTATTTCCCAAAAGCAAGTTTTCGAAGGAAACTAATTATGTTTTTATGTATCTTAAAACTGTTCCAAAACTATCCTTGTTCAGTAACTGCAGCCCCCCGCTATTGCTTGTAATTTGAGAAGTTCCGAAATGAAACAGCTGAGCAAGTTCTAAAATTAAGCGGGTTTGCTTTTAGGGGTTGATATTGTGATCACCCTTTTAGGGCGGCAGATTCCTGAATAGAAAACTGGTTTGTGAAATGGGCAAGGCCAATGGCCAAACAGGTCCATCCCAAAAAATGCCATTAAAAAAAAAAACTGTTGAATACAATTACACAGAGGGAAATGATCGAAAGTAAGGAGAACCTTAGTTGAAAACTATAAATAACAACTTTTAATTTATGTAGGTTTGAAATTTTTCTTACAAAACTTCAAAATTCTGACTTTTTAATGTTTTTTGTACTATACTTGAGTTTCCGGATCCCCTCCCTTTTTTGCTGTAGAAATGATAAAGATAATCAAAGTCTGCCTCAACATTAGCATCAAAATTTACCACCAACGGCGCATGCCGCTTGCACAGCAGCAAAAAATTAAAAAAATTGCTCGATTTCAATATCAAGCTGATGAGGATGACGATGATGATGATGCTGGGCAACATCTGCCGTTGTCGCTGTCATCTCTCCTTCCCTTCTCCGCTTTGCATGCGCTTTTTACATGCGATTTTTTTTGGTTTACTTTACGCTCAGCGTAGGTCAACGGCGACACATGCGCAGCTTCACTTGCTCCGTTCCTTCTTTCCTCTCCTTTCGCCTCGTTCTCTGCCATGCTTTCATTGATCTTTAATGCCAGCATCCCCTGGCAACACGGCAAGAAAAAATGGTTCCAAGTCATTGAAAAATTTTTAAATAAAAGAAAGCAAAGTAAAGGAGGATATTTGTCAATTTTTATAAATGTTAAACTTTTTATACGTTTTCTTAATCCGAAATTTAATGGACACAATTTTAAAAAAAATTTGAAAGAGAATAAATATGTTCTTATCATTTACCTTCTTAGTTTATCAATAATATGTTTCTAATAATAAAGAAAATAATAAAAATGACTCCAAAAATATCGCTTTTAATGGCTTAAACCCCATTTATTTCCCGTGCACATTGCATGTGCTTCGCTCCCAAACTCTCCATACATCTCGTGTTTTTTCCCCAGCTTTGGCACGTTGCGTGCTTTACTTTGTACGTCGTCGACCAGCTTCTTTTTTCCGGGCCTTCATTTAGTCGCTAATTTGAACAACGCTCCAAAAAAGTGTCTCCACGCCAACCTCCTGGGGTCTTGAATAAGTCGGATCTTAAATAAGTATAATAGTGCTTGAGAGCATATGTATGGGAACATCTGCCTAGTGGATCCCTTAAACTCTGACTCACTCATTTCCCCACCCGAGTCAGAGGTGGAATGTAGAATAGTTTAATTTGCCATTTAAAATAATATCTCGGGCAATTAGGCCGCCATTAGCAATGCAATTTAATTCAATTTCGTAGCCATCCTATAATGTGATATTCTCACAATATTAATTTAACCATCAAATAACCGTAGTCGTCCGTCCCCCAGTTGCCTTGTCTTTCGGTTTTGCATTTATGCAATTTTCATATTAACATTGAGCGCTGAAGGAATGAAGGCAGATGAATGGAATAATGAATGAATGAAGACACTTGGGGGAGCTCTCTATTTCTCCAGTTCCCCTTTCTCCTGCTCCGCATAACGTAATTAATTGCAATTTAGAGGCGAACTCCCACACACACTGGGAGAAAAGCCCACTAGGACGGGGAGGGTGATTCACTTGCGCTTCTAACTGTTGTTTCCCAGGCCCGTTGTGCTAACGGTTGATTATGATGATGAATTTAAATGATTAATAAACAACAACCAGGTGGAAAAAAGGGCATCTAAACAGCAAACACCGGGAAAAGTCGGGGAAAATTATAATAAAAATGCGTGCTTTCATACATTTTTATGTCCCCTTGTGTTTTCTTCTTTTTGTTTTTTTTTTAACCCCCAACAACAGATGTCTGTCAGTCAACAAGGTAAGTTGACGTGGAAATGGCAAGAAATGAGCGAGAGGGAGCAAAAGAAACGAAGAACTAACTAACTCCAACTAGTCGCTTCAAGCCTGAGTGATCGCAGTAAAAATAGGAGTACCCCCAGTGTTCAGTAAAAAAGCGAATGAAAGAAAGAAACGGAGACACAGAGACAAAGAACGGCTCAAGCAAAAGGTAAACAATGCAACGCACTATTTTCTAACACTTTAGCAAGTGTCTGTCTCCCACCTGAGAGCTGCTTGGCCTTTTCCAGCTTTCAAGTTCCACAGTTCCACCTGGGGGAACCCTCGTAGCTGTACAAAAAAGGGTCTTCAAGCATAGAGAGGGTTTCAAGTTTGGGGCCTAGAGAGTTCATAGTTGAAGGCAAAGGCAAATACAAAAAAAAAAGCGGAAAATAACCATAACAAGTGTACATATGCCAAAGTTATGTGGCGGCAGATTGTGCAAGGTAGAATGGAGTTTTTTGTGACTAAATAGAAGAACTAAGGTTTTCAGCTTAACCTGACAGAAAAAGAGAGAATAATTGATACTAATCTTGATTGATATAACTCTTAAAAATATTTCCCATCTTTTTTCAAGTGATCTTACGTTTTATTCACAAAAATAAAAATCCTCACTTTGGTGGGATTTTTAAAGAAGTGTGAAACTGTAACCAAAAATTGGTGTCAAATATTACTGGACAAAACTATTGTGGTTTTAACGATTGCGCATTTTGTTTTGTTTTGTTTTTGCTTCCCACCATACCCATAGTGTGTGTGTGTGTTATGCAAATTGATTGTTGTTTCTTGTGTACATATTTTGACTGCACCTTCATTTGTATGTGTTTTGGGCTTTTTGTTTGTCTCAGTTTCTCGCGGCGTATCAAAATCAAAATATGTAGTTTTGGCTTTCCATTGGCCACGCCCCCCCCTATCCCCCATATCCACATCCCTCTATATACTCATCTTCATCTTCCTTCCGCTCAATGGTTTTTCTAACATTTCTTTTGTTGTTCTTTCTCTTTCGGGTTTCTTTTTATTAATTCAGTCAGACGCATCGCAGCATCGTCTATTAATTCTTTTTTTTGCCTCCCTTCTTGTTCTTTTTTTTTGCGCATATTTATGCTCTTCTTCAAAGCGCCGTTGAAAACAAGTTTTTGCTCAGCTTTAGTCGCTCTCTGCCTCTCGCGCTCTTTGCAGCAGCTGCCAGCTGCAGTTTTTGTAAGCTTACACTCATATACACAGCCACGCTGAGAAACACGCGACTCCAATTCACTTTTAAGTCACGTTTTGCTCTTTTTAAGCTCAGCTGACAACAACAACAGTCGCGCTCTGCCGCTCTCGCTGTGTGCGTGTGTGTGTGTTAAACTGTTATAGCTTTGGGGCTCTCGCTCTCTCGCTCCTTCTCTCGGCGATCTTTCAATATGGCTGCATTTACTGCTCTTCTTCACCTGGCGTTGCTTCGCTTACACCTTTGCTGCCGCCGCTCTCTGGCTCTCCAATCGCTGCCTCTCTACCTCTCTCTCTTCGCCGCCATCGTGTTGACCGGCAAAATCGTATGCCGTGGGAAACAATTCGGTTTTACTTGTACATTTTTTCATCGTTTTTCTTCGCTGCCTCGGCCGGCGTCGCTGCCAGAGTCACTGCCTGTTGCTGCTGCTGCTTCTTTTTTTACGTTTTTTCTTTTGCTCTTTGTTGCTTTTCTTGTGTGCTGCTCTTTTGCGTCCGCTTTGTTTTTGTTGGCTGCTTATTAATACACATTTGTTGTTGTTGTGCTCGCCTTGCCTGCTGCGTTCGTTGCCTAAGTCTTTCGTTTTGGCGTTTACCTTTTCTTGATTTTTGCTCGATTTATATTAATTATACTCAAAATTAGTCAAATACAAACCATTGGCGGCTATTGAAAGTTAAATATTAACTATGAACAGGAGTTAGTTATTTTAATTTAATAAATTTCAGTGGCACTTACTCTGAATTCCGCGCCCAACCATCACAATTGGATAGGTCTTTGAACAATGTTAGCGCCAGCTTTTTTGTATTTCTATTTTCCTGGGAGGATTACACCTGTGATCCGGAGCCACAGCATCTTTGGACCGCACTTCTGCTTAATTGAGCAATTAAACACCCATGTTCATACGAAAGCGAAGAGGAAAACCGACAAAACTTCCCATTCCTACTCAGCCACATGTGGAGCACTCTACGGATAAATAGAGAGCCGCGGAGCAGAGGGAGCACAGACAGACAGACATATACCTCCGAGTGACTGCTGACTGCTGTGCTCATGTCTTGTTAACAATTAAATTGTCGTTTTAACAAGCTTCACTTGTTGTGGCTGAAATGTTAATTGCCGAACAGTTATAGAAAACGGAGCAATAACTCCGCAGTGCGCCTATTTTTGGGCATTGGCTGGTTGTCTAGCCCATTTATGGGCCCAGATGATGAAGTCATAATTAAATTTTAAGTGGCACCTCCAAAACAAGGTGTAAAGTGAATCTCCCTTTAAAGTGAGCGGTCGAGAAAAGGTTTAAATTTCATGGATTTTAGATCGATTTCTGTATCCCCAAAAGAAGTTAATTGATTTCCGATTTGGTTTATTGTTTTGGCTAGAATCCTCTGTATTTGGAAATTCTTACATCAATAAATATACTTACCAGAAAAGTTTTTGATTATTATTAAAAATCTGTCAAACGAAACTTTCGAACACAAGCTTGACCCATTTAGCTAATTTCCCTCACACCTCGCTTAACACCGCATAAAAATCTCTTCTCGGAGCAAATTAATTGAGAAATTTATGGGACGACGGCTATCAAACAAATTTGCAAATCCAAATATGCAAATATTGTCGGCGCTTCAAAACGAAAGTCGAGCAGAAAGCCAAGTCAAGTTAAAGCGGCGAGCAAACCAAGTGGAATTTATTGCAAAAACCGAATCGGACCGAAACGAAGCGGAGCGGAGTGGAGCGAAGAAAACGACCGCTTGCTGAGCATTTGTCATGTGGCGGGCTTTTCGATTTCGTTTTTTCGGTTTCGGTTTTGGATTCGGTTCTCGCTTAATATTTCATAAGCCTGTTTTGGCTTCGTTTTGTCCTTTGCATGGGTCTCTCTGCCTCGCCGCTGCTGCTTAAAAATTCCTCTGCAATTTCAGTTTTTGTTCAAATACCACGTTGAAAGATTTATCGTCTGGCCTGGGAGCTGCTGTTGCATTCTTTGTTTTCCGATTTTGCCCCTTTTTCTTTCGGCTCTGTCTCTGTGCCTGTTGTGTGTCCCCCCTTAATGAATTGCTTTTTAATTTGATTTGACTAATAAAATATATATGTTCCCTCCTCTCTCGCAGGTTCACAGTTCCGGCAGCTTCGAGTTGCGACTGAAGTACTTCAGCAACGAGCACGGGCGCGACCATGAGGGTCGCTGCTGCAGCGGGGACGCGGACGCGGCGACGGGCAAATGCCTGGGCAGCTGCAAGACGCGGTTTCGCGTCTGCCTGAAGCACTACCAGGCCACCATCGACACCACCTCGCAGTGCACCTACGGGGACGTGGTGACGCCCATTCTGGGCGAGAACTCGGTCAACCTGACCGATGCGCAGCGCTTTCAAAACAAGGGCTTCACGAACCCCATCCAATTCCCCTTTCAGTTCTCATGGCCGGTAAGTATCATAGAAGTTATAAAAATATACTATAAAGGTGAAAGTCTTGGACTTTAATTATGGGTTGCAATTTAATGAAGACCAAATTAATAAATCACTGGCTGAGAAATTACAGCTGCTGAATTAAATGAAGGGCCAAAAAACTGCCAAAAACTTGCCGCGATCACTCTAAAGGGCTGTGTGTGAGCGGATCACTCTAAATTTAGATTTACCAAGTCAGTCAATATAATTTTCAAGTTGTCTTCCACATAAGCATATGCGTCGCGTGGTTTTCGCCAGAAAACTTATTCGTGCGGCATCTTTGCTAATTTGTTTGGGCTTTTTATAGCCGCTGACCGCCCCTCCCCGATCAGTCACTCTCCCTCTCCCTCCTCCAGTTGGAGAATAACAACTCCCCTGTGCCGCGTTTATTTCCGCTGGGCGTCCTTGTCGAGGGTTGTTGGCGCACACGTCGCACCAAACATCTGTCGGCTATTAAAAATGCGCTGAAAAACGCGTGCGCGAACCGCAGCGCGCCGCACCACCATCACCGTGAACGTCACCACCATTCATCGCCAGCACCACCACCACCACCAGAGATCCCATAAGATCCGAGCCATTTCGAACCATTCCGTGCTGAGCAGGCGAGCGACAAATTTTCAGAACGCTGGCGCACAAGGTTATAGCGTATAACCCACCCCAGAGCTCCTGGAATTGCCGTTACTTTTTACCCTGTACTTTCCCTGCGTCTCTGGAGGTGGCTTGAAAGTAAAACTCCTTTAAGAAGTTTCTAAAAATCGAGTATTTTCAATATTATTTCTTGAAACAAAAATGATTTTTGAACAATTTTTTAAAAGAATTCAAAGTAGTCCCATTCTTTGGTCCCGTTTTTAAAAGCGCACGTGTGCTTAGTAAATTGCTGAAATTTTGAAATACCGCCACAGACGCTCGTCTTTATTCTGTTCAGCTCGACTGATCAAGAAAACTATATATACACTTATATATATTGCGGCTGTGGCTCGGCCCCGGCATGCCGTGCATTTCTTAATTATTATTACTGCAAGAGGCTCTGCAACATTCACTCTAGATGAGAATGAGGATGGTCCACCCTAGAAACCAAGAAGTTACTCAAGCTTCAAAATATTCAAGCCAGCATTAACTGGAGTTTGTAACGTTTTTTTGTGTCAGTGCGCCGGTAGTTTAAGGGGTGGTTTTACCTCTGTGTCTCTATGGAGAATTTTCCTAGCCCCTTTTCAGTATTATTTTATTTTGCGTAGACACTTTATTACCTAATTGTTCAGTGCTGCGCATGTGCAGCGTCACTATTATTATCATTACACACACATGTGTGTATGGTATGTGTGTGGCTCAGGTGTGCGGAGTCATGGCTCGGAAAGGGAGAGGAAAAATGAGAAGTGAAGACCAAGAGGCCAGGTAGCGAAAGATGTGTTTTGGCACGTGAAATGTGTAAGCTGCATACATTTTTAGCGGTTAAGCTGCGGGCGAGCATACATACATAAATAAGCAATTAGCGAACTGTGGGTTGGAATAATTAAAATAAACCGAAGAGCTGAAAAAAGCACGCGCCAAAGGGGAAACTTTAGCTGTAGAAGGGACAGAATGTGCGGTACTCTAAGCCCAAGTTTGAATTATAAGTAATTGCTTCCTGATCTCTTTAGTTAACTTATTAAAGAAATATATTATTTTCATTAAGCTCGCATCTTCACCTCCTTCTTTTGGCTCTCTAAAATTAGTTAGCTGTATATTTTTAGGCTTCTAACACATTCTAGACTTTATTTCTGTTTCCGCGCACTTTCAACTTCAAATTATTTCTAGGTCAAACTATAAACTTAATTATAGTATGGTGCTGTGTCGGCTGCCGCCTCATCAACTAATTTAGTGTTGCACTTAATTAAAACAACGAAAGAGGAGAGCCACGCATGCCTGACGACACGCCAGAAGATGTGGCCGTTGTAGCACGGGGGTTGCCACCGCCCCAGTCCCTATCCCTGTCCCTGCCACTCCCCATTTTCTTCGCCCGCCCTCTTCGTCTGCCACTCCCCCCTCCCCCCTGGTAGTGACTAAAAATAGTCGAGCAGCGATGGCAGGCAGGCAGGCAGGCAGCATTCACGCTCCTCTTGTTCGTATTGAACTTTGCAACTTTTGTCCCCCCGTCAGACAGAGTCTTGTCTTGTGTCTTCTGTGCTGTGTGTCTTGTGTCTTCAGTGTCTTCGGGTGGTGTCTTCCGAGAGAGCCAGTTGTTCCCCCGTGGCTGTTGCTACGTGTCTGGCCACGGCTACCACTCCTACTCCCGGGCATGCACATGCACCCCACCCTATCCAGATCCCTATGCCATGCGCTATATGCTATATGCTGGATATTGACGTTGATATACAGCACCGACGCACGCGATATTCACTAAGCGGCCGCTGATGCATGTTGCCTCATTTATTTTTGGATCTGGCATACGCCAATGCACGAGTACTTGCAATTTATATATATTTGTGTGTATGTACTTAAATTATCAGCCACAGGAAGGCCTTTCAGGTGAAAAATAAGCATTTCCCTTTTTGCGAACAAAGTAAGCATTAATTGGTTGAAGTGATTCCGATCTTAAGCCTTGAATTTCTAAAAAATGCAAAGCCCTGAAGAAAAAACTCAATCCTTAGCTTAGTTATCAGAATTACAATATATATTATGTACTATATTTCCCACAACCTGGAAAATTTGAAGCCTAAGCCACAGCAATCACGTAGCCACCATTGAAAAGTTTATTTCTCTGCACAATAAAACCAATAAACCATCGCAGCGCTTCATTTCATTTGTTATTACCTTTCCTGCTCATTTCCCATTGTGCGCCGCTGGTAAAGCTGATCATCTATGTCTGATTTGCTTCCTGTCGTGCCCATATAAATTTTACGTTTATTTGCAACGACAAATAGAAGAGATCCGCACACGGTTTCAATGCCTGCCCCTGCCGACACACCAGCCAGCAGCAGCAAATGGCAATCGTTATGCAATCAATCGGCAACACTGTGGCTTATCAACGAAATTAATTCTACATCTCCGAGTGGCATATGTGCACATCCCACGCACAATCGAAAGTTGGTCGAAAAATTAGTCATTTACATGCAATGCAGCGCGAATCAAAACGCAATAGATATATATATTTATATATCATACATATATATATATGTTACAACTTGAAAACCCGCTGCGGCAGAGACACCTCTGCAAAAGTTTCCATGGGCTGGTTTTTAGAGTCGAAGCACTCGGATTTGGATTCGGATTTTGTGTCATCTCTGCCGGTTTTTCCAGCAGCGCTGCATTCGAAATCAAGTGTGAATTGAGGGCGCTGCCTGCCGGTTGCATTCGAAGTTGGCGATTTGCATTTGAAATGCATTCGCGTTGCATTAGATTCGAGATATTCGGTGGATTGCTGGCGATTGCGGATCGTGTGGGCGGGCAGACGGGCGGACGGCCTGTCATAATCCCCTTATAATGAGTGCCTCGTTGTGGGGGCTGGAGAGGGTCCGGGTCCGGGTCCCATTAGCTCGGAATTAGTTATAGCCGATGCGGTTTGATAAGTGCGACTGTGGCGGCATTAATGCTTGTCACTTCCCGTTTAGATGTGAACTTTCTTTAACCATTTCCCCTTCTTTTTTCTTCCAACTTGCAGGGCACCTTCTCGCTGATCGTCGAGGCCTGGCATGACACGAACAACAGCGGCAACGCCCGTTCCAACAGTAAGTTCAAATATATTTATATGTAGTATATTTTATGAATAATTTGTAGCCTGTAAAATTACTTCCTTGTGCGCCAATTTTGGTTATGGACTCATCCTGCTTCCTGCGCTGATCGACTGACGAAAGTGCGACCCGAAACGGAGGATCGCAACTTGATACTCGGTCGGTCGGTTGGGTTCTAGCTCCTCTGGCTCAGCTCTTCTCGCTCAGTGTAAGATTTCCGGCGTATTGAGTGGTTTTAAATAACAAACAACACACACACACTCTGGGGGATGGATAAACCTGGGCCAGACTTTGTCGCCTTTTGTTGTCTGTCCGCTGGAACGGAAGTGTGCTTGAAGTTGAGGACGGCCCATCCCTCATTTGCTTAAAATGCAATTAAGCTCTCGGGCTCACGAACTAAGCGAACTAGCTCCAGGTCCAGGTCTCGATCGCAGATCGGAGAGATCGTGTGTAATCCATCTTGGAACAATGCTACATGGATCTGTGTGTAGTAACTGATTGTCTTCCACAGATAAGGACCACACAAGGATCTAGCGAGCGGAGCGGAGTCCTTGAAAACGATTTTTGTTTCTTCAAAGAACAGAAAAAAAAGAGAATTCCTCAACTCGGATAAAGCACACACAAATTTTCTGTGGCCGATTTTCCCACACAATTTGATGAAAGAGATGAGGAGGAGTAGCTACCTGCTTGGGGCTTAACTACCTGCACTTTCTTTTGGCTCAAGATTTATGGATTTTTCATAGGAATCTCTAGCCTGTTCTTTCCTTTGTTTTTTTTTTTTTGTTATAATCATTTCTTTTCTGTTTTTTATCGTTGTCCCTTTTTCCTTTCCCGATTTCTATATTTAGTTTGCCCTATTCCTTGGAGGAATTTTAATTGTTGAGCTCGGAGCTCCGCTCCAAAACAGATTTTCACTCGGCTGGCGGCTTCCCGCTGGGCTGGCATGGCTGCAGGCTAATTTCCAAGGCGGTCCCAGGCTAATAGATCTTTATCGGTACCGGGGACCGGTACAAGTATCTCCTCTCCCAACTCCTCACCAGCAATTGCAATTTCAATTTCTGCGCACACACCGAGATTTCCTAGTCTCGCCGCCGCCTGTCAAGGATTAATTTCATTATTTAAAAGTATGCAACAAAGTTTTTTTTTTAGGCTTTGCTCCTCGATCTCCCGCATACTTGGACTTGCATAGCAAGTTTACGCCACAGCAACGAGTTTAGCTCTTTTTTTGTTATATTCATTTAACATAAATTACATAAAGGAGGAAGGAGAGAGGAGGACGGAGGCGGGGAGTAAACGCCAAGCACATGGCGACCTTTTCGCCAGGTTTTCGCCCAGAGCCTGGGGCGGCCAACAAAACAGCCAAGAGCCACAGCAACCGGACCTGCTGGGCAGAAGAAATCTAAATGTTCTCGGTTCGAAGGCAAGTGCACAGCGGGAAATTTGGGAGGTTAAAGAAACTTGGCTTTTACAAGGTTTAAATTATTATATTTAGAATGGAAAATGCCAAATCTTATCAATGTAATATAAAGCATTAATCCTAGAAATACTTTTTAAAGATCAACTTCATTTTATTCCTGGTTTATCTCATACCAAACCCAAAATTGTTTCCTGTGCACAAGGTATTGCAAGGTGATTCTTGGGCCTCTCGGCTTGATGCGTTCAGCAAATCTTCCGACTCATGGCTCTCGAGATTTTCGCCGCAGTCGCGGCTGCTCCGCGGTTTCCTCACCGCCATCCCTGCCCACCAATTAATCTCTGCCAATGCCAAAGTTGTTAGTTGCACGTTGCCGTTGCTCGGCCGCCCTGCTCTCCTCCGGGTTCGATGTTGTTAAAATGCTTATCTTTTAATTTTAACTCATTGGATCAAGAAGCGGCGGCCCGGCAACAATAGCCCAACTCTTTTTCGACTTGGCTTCCTTCGATCTTTTTGCCAGCCTTCTGTCTGCCACAAAACTTGTCGTTGTCGTTGTGGTCGGTTTTCGATTTTTCGTTTTTCGTTTTTGTTGTCGTCGTGTGTCTTGATAAAATGGTATTTTCGAAAAAATTCCTCAAGTCCAAGTCAGCGATACTTTGGGGAGGCGGATGCTGGAAATAAAATGGGGGGATTCCTTGTGGAGGAAAAAAAAAAACAAAGTGAAGATCCGATGTATACAGAGTCAAGTTTGGATTTCTTGTTGCTCATTTGTTGCACACAAATTTCACTCATTTGTTAAGCTGCTTTATAGTTTTTTTTTAGAAGATTACAGGGTAACTATAATATTTAGTATTTAATAGGTCCAAATGCCTTAAATTTCTTCTGTTTTCTAATTACCTCCCGAGGGAAACTGGAAAGTCTTGGCCACATTTCCGCCATCACTGCCGCCGTCACTTTTCTCAGGCATTGCGAAAGTTGTCACACGCCGCTTTTCCACAGATAATTATACAAATATTTCAGCAAAATTTGCCTGATATATTTTATTGCACGTTTTTCTCAAAACTCGCCAAACTGGCCAGAAATTGTGCGTCTCTTGTGCCGGCTTGTCTAATAACCTGTCATGCCACAAATCCCATGGGCTTAAGTATTGGTAGTGGTGTGTGTGTGTGCTGCAAATGTAAATAAAACCACAAAGTACAATTCCATTTTTTGTTGTATTTATTTTTTATGTTTTTGGGAATGTTGTCGGCTGGTGCGATTTTTGCATTGAATGCTTTTCCATGTCGTCGGCCGTTGGTCCCGTTGGTCGGCGGTGAAGCAGGTGAAGCACACGAGTTTTGCCCAAAAATGCAATTGCCAATAGCCAACAGCCAACGGCCAACAGCTAGCTAACTGGCTAAGAATTCTTGTTGGCTGTGCATATTTTTGGTAATTAATTAGTGAGTATTTGGAGTTGCCGAATTTTGCATTTAATATTTTTATTGGCCAACTGGTTGCCGCCTGGCCCGGTCTGCCTGTCAATAAGCGTGCTCCAAATGTGTGCTGTGTGTCTGTGTCCATGCAATAAATAGCTTTGACAGTATATATTTCGGCAAAAGTTGCTCAATTTTCAGAGTTAATCCTTGGCTGATCTGGATTTTACTTTCACTGTTGGAGAGCGGGGTTTTCTTGGATTTGTTCTTTGTTTATTTTAGTTTAAATATTTTGTTATTTGACATTGAGGGCTTAGATCGCACAGACTCGGGGCTCTGGCTTTGCATTTGCATTTAGCTTTGACTTTAGATTTGCAATTCGAATAGTCATGCACCTGCAATTTACTTTATAGACCATGGCATAATGTGGCTGCACATGTATCTGTTTTTGCATCGCTGCCTGTATCTGTATCTATAGCTGTAGATGTATCTGTAGTTGTATCTGCACACAAACGAGTTGCCAGCCAGCCATCTCCCAAAGTCGAGACCGGTCGTCGAACAGCTGAAAAATGCTTCGACGAGCTTGGCTGGCGGTCTGCCTGCTGCCTTCTTTTTTTTTTTTTTTCTTTACTTTACTTGCTGCGAGTATTTTATTTAATTTTTTTTTGCCTTTGCCATGCCCCGTGTCTGTCTGCCAGTTTGCCTCTCTCATCGCCAAATACCAAGTGGTACTCCGTACTCCGTTCCCTAGCCGAGCTGCATACCTCAGCTTGAGCACTTGACTCTGTGACAGGCAATTGCATTTCGGGGGTATTCAAGTTGCTTCGTTCGTTCGACTTTAGTTTCGGATTCGGTTTTGGGCTTGTGTTCGGTTTTTCATTTTCCATTTTCCGTTTGCTGCATTCCAAACATAGGTTTTTGCCTTGAGCGCCATCTCATCGGATCATCTTTAACCCAATTAATCTTCATTAGTTTATCGCCCGGCCCCAACTTGTTCTCACACACTAATCGTGGTCCCGATCTCTCTTCGTTACAGATCAACTTATCCAGCGGCTGTTGGTGCAGCAGGTACTGGAGGTGTCCTCCGAGTGGAAGACCAACAAGTCGGAGTCGCAGTACACATCGCTGGAGTACGATTTCCGTGTCACCTGCGATGCCAACTACTACGGATCCGGCTGTTCTCAATTCTGCAGGCCGAGAGACGATTCCTTCGGTCACTCCACCTGCTCGGAGACGGGGGATATTATCTGTTTGACCGGATGGCAGGGCGACTACTGTCATATACGTAAGTAGTTAAAATATTAAGTATATACTAGGGGAATAAAATGGTTACTAGACACGAATTTTCCATATATTTATTTCATGATTTCTTGAAATATCCCCCTTAAAAGTAAGCCAGAAGTTGACTTTGTATCTCAGCTTGGGATATCCATTCGGATCAATAGCCTCCATCACCTCGCCACGCATTCTTTAACCCGAAAACACTTGGCTCGCTGTTTGTTGTTGCTTCTACCGATCTCGCAACTCAAGTGGCTCAAAACTTCAGTTTTTATTTATTTATTATCATTTTTTTTAGCCTGGCAGCTCTCATTATTATTGAAAATCACTTGCTTGTCAAATCAAATGAGATGATTGTACACAATGCCCGAAAACAGACAGCGAGCCAAACGGCTGCTGCTGCCCCAAAACGAATTAAAGTATAATTATTTTCGAATGCGTACGGCGATGATGATGATGATGACGATGATGAGTTGACAAAAAAGAAACTAAAAATTTGAATACCATATGAAAATTGGTCTCTGTTCGAGTGGAAAAAATCAAAGTCAAACAAATAAATTAAGAATCAATGAAGTTCGGGATGCGTAAACCGAAACCCAAAGACCCAAAGTGCAGGAGATGCTGTGGTGGGGAAAAGCCATTTGTCATTGGCGGAGAACAAAACGTCTAACGAACTTGAGTATCCAAAAACTTGCCGAAAGCAGAAATTCGGGCAGCCCTTTGTAGTCCAGAGCGGTAGTAGGTTGCTACTCTATACCTTTACCAACATTTTCAACTGTGAATCAGAGCAGCAGCAGCAGCCGAGAGACAAACACACACAAAACGAACCCAAACGATGATGACGAGGAGCAGGGCATACAAAAATCTTCCCACGCCAAGTGCAAGGGCCCGGGTTTTCGGACCAAAAAGGTGTGGTATCTGTATGTCTGCGTAAGGGGTCCACTCTTCTGCGCTCCACCAACACCACCAGCACAGTACAGATACAGATACAGATACAGCAGCAGCAGCAGCAGCGGCGGCAGCTTGATGATCATGAGTCTCGTCTCGGTACTCGGCTGTAGGTTCTCCGTTCTCCGTTCTTGGTCTTCGGATCGGTTCGGTTTGGCTGGGTTTCGGTGTTGGTTGATCGTCTGCATGCCGAGCATTTCTGAGGACCCGGCAAGAGTTGACCGAAGAACAAACTTCCTTAAGGGCTGTGGCAACCTCTGATTACACCTTAAATGTCGTGTCTCCTGGAAGACTGGCTTCTTCGGCAATTCTCGGTCTCGGTCTCGGTTTCGGCCTCGGCCTCATCTTCCCCTTCTGCTCCTCCCTTGCTGCCTTTTTTCGGGGCAGATAATTTCTGTGTCCTGCTGCCGGTTTAGCAAGTTGGCAGCGGAAGAGGCAGCTGCTCCTGCTTGCTATATTTTATTTTCAACTTAAATGCGCAAAAATGAGGCAAAATTAAGGCACACTCACTCACACATGTGTGAAAATTGTTTTCCAGCCACAGAAGCAGCAGCAAATAAAAAGCCCAAACGTGCAGGCTGCAAAAACAAAACAGAACCTTAAGGATGAAAATAAAATACATATAAAAAAAGGAACAGACCTGCCCAAGTGGAAGTGGCCAAGTAAATTGGCTCAGAAGGTCTCTTTTTACCCTTATGTCTTTCGTTTTTTTTTTTTTTTTTT
>JAEIHY010014995.1:0-26243 GCA_018904565.1 Drosophila tsacasi | reverse complement strand
TAATTGGACCAACAATATGTTTTCAAGAACATCCTCCTAGTCGGTATACTGTTCCCCTTTTCAATAAGGTAGGACGCCTAAATCACTCCTTTGATAAGTAAGGTAATTTTTCCATCATTTGTAAAATAACTCCTAACATCGATTGGGGCCATAGTCAAGCCATTAATTTATGCAAATCGTAAATAAATTACATATGAGAAATGCCGGGGAAATCAAGGGAATACATTTCCACAAAATCAAAAACATTGTTACTATGCTAACATTAAATAATAATAGATTGAATTAAATTAAAGTTAGGTAAGGCAAGTAGGCTAGGTACTATAAGTCCAAAAACCATCCTTCGAACTTAGTATACAGTCTTTCATCTCAAATCTTTTGGTAGTCTAAATTGAAGTAACAACTAAATAAAAAATGGTACAAAATTTAACGGCCACAAATTCTCCGCTCATGGATCTCTCAAAGGTAGAGAGGCAAGCTACCGGCGGGCGGCGTTACTCGCAGGATCCCCAAAGTCTGAACACCTTACTGCAGGACATCCTGTGTTTCTTCATCCTGCTATCCCTGGCCTTGCTCGTCGTGGCCAGCATCTTGTGCGTGTGTCTTAACGTCCATTACACCGCAACACAGCAGCATAGCCACCGGGACAAATCAACAAAAATATCGCGAGTAATTCCTGCGGATGGGCTTACTAAGCAGGAGCGTCGTGGACCCATCTGGATCCGGTTCTTGCGTTGCCGGCAGCAGCGGCCTCAGCTGAATACGAAGCAGGGGCAGGTTAGGGAAATGGAACAGCTGCGGGAACCGGAACAGGATCTGGTACAGGAACAGAGACAGCCTGTGAAGTCCAAGAAGCAGAATTTCTTTGCCACCTATAAACCCATTGATTACTCCGAGCTGGCTGCCGAAAACTCCGCCAAGGCAGAAGCTACCGTTAAGGAATCTGACTCGAGACCTCAGCCACTCCCTGTTGGTGAGTAATCGTCTTTTTTTGGGTATCCGAACTTAATGCACTTGCTCTTCAGATAATTTCTAAAGAACGTAAAGGACTGATGACTCGATAAGTTTTAAATGTGGCTCTTGAGACTCTGGGTGTTAAAGAAAAATGTATAATCCCTGATTGATTGATAAGTGGGAATTTGATTGTAATGTAATAGCAGAACTTTACAAATCATTTATTTGGACTGGATATGCATTTTCAAAACTCAAACAAAGGAGTCAGATGCGGAACTTCAGGGAAATGCAGAGGACCTCGAGTTAAACTTATCGGTTTTATAATAAATGCCTAAAATTTCCGTTAAAGCCTTTCAATAACTTAATTTTTCATGACTGCTATACGAATTTTTGAAGGCAGGGAAATAAATTTCAATTTTATTAAGGAAATCTATCACAAATAAAAGAAAGGAAAGCTTTTCTTTACTAATAAGACAAGCCATTTTACAGCATATACGAGTATGTTTAATAGTAGCAGTGGCACCTTTGACAAATGAAGCCTACTACTGCAATGCTATGATGGCACATATCATCAATGTTATATGCAGAAGAAAAAACCATATTTACCACAACACATGTATTTTAAATGAATTTGCTACTAGTAAATCGTATAGATTTTCTAAACTATTTATATATTTGCCATAATTATCCATTACTCCACCATTAGGCTTCTAAATATTTTATAAAAACATACAAATATCAGATCAGTAGGCGTGGTATTTCCAGACCAGACTTAGCTCATTCTGATCCCTTTATTCTATGTAGTCAGTTAAGCAGTCAACACCGTTTGGTTTCCCAAATTTATAAAATAAAAAATTGGTTTGGAAAATAAATTTTAGTGCAAAATTTAGCGGCTCAAAATTCTCTAATCATGGATCTTTCGAAGGTCGAGAGGCAGGCGCCAGCCGAGGAACGTAACTCGGTGCCTCCAAATTATTTGAGGATCCTGCTGCAGGACATGATTTGCTTCTTCGTCCTGCTCTCGGTGGCCCTGCTTATCGTGGCTGCCATCCTATATGTGGCAGACGATGTCAGCCGACTCCAGCAACGTCCGCGGGATCCCATAAACTCATCGCGGGCCGTGTCAGTGGAAGAGGCGCACAGGCATATGCATCGCATACTAAAGCCGGAAACATGGTTCCGGCTCTTTAATTGCCAGAAGCAGCACGATGAGAGGATGCTGCAGTTACATGAACGAAGCCAAGGACAGAAACGGGATAATGAACAGGAACAGCTACTAGGCGAAGGACAGGGAGATGGACTGGGACTGAACCAACCTGCAAAGCAGGAGCTTAACGAGCAACAGTCATTCGGACCTTATTTCGCTCCTACCTATGGACCCAACAACAATCCTGAGAACAAGGGACATCAAGCTGGCGGGGATAATGTAGTGCAAGACTCTGCTGGCAATCAATTGGACTCTAAGCCAGAGCCATCTTTTGAATTTTTCTAATTGTTATACTTGGAGTTCCTTCTCCCTGCCGGATCAATTAATTTATGTACACCCCAAGGCCAAGTTGCACTTCAGGATCATTAATTATTTGGATGAAGCACAAATACTATCATCGACCAGGCAGCTCTGCGGATCACTACAAAAATGTGAAAGGTTCTTGAAATAAAGTGAAATAAATGCCCAAAGTTGTATTTATCATTTGAAAGGCTTAATGACAGCCAGGGGTTTATTATCACACTCATCGAAATCATATTTACTAAAAAGTCATATCTTCGATGAATTTGTAATGTATTCAGTAAGTTTCATTCATTTTAGTTCCAGGAAGTTGCTCAGCCAAATATCTGATAAAATTACAAACATTCCCTTTTCCCTTTCAATATTTTAAATAGTAAAATAAACAACTTCACAAGGCTCTTAATTGAATTTATTGTAAAGCTAAACCATTTTAAGAGGCCATTGTGGTGCCGACAAGTATTTCGCACGGCCATTAAGCAGGTACTTCCTTATATACATATGTATATAACGGCCCATGGTAATGGAGTCATAATACCTTCTACCTCTCGCGGAACCTTTCAATTATTTGCAAGAACTTTAACTGATTCACGACTCCTCAATGGCACCCCAGTTTCTGGCTAACAAGCCACTGGCTGGTGGTTGCTCAGTGGCGACTATCTCGGCTCTCGGATCTCGGAAATTGTACACAGATCGTCGTGTTAGTGTTGTTGGGCTCGATATTCATCTCGGAGATGCCAAAACAAACGGAAGACAAAGCCGCAGACAGAAGCTCATGCGCATGCCCATGATGGGTTAATTGAGGTATTGGGAGCCGCAGACCCGATGAAATGAAGTGTCTAATATTTGCATTATCGCGCTCTAACTGAACAATTGCAGTGGCTGCAGGCCTGAAGGGCAACCGCCATGTTGCGACGTGGGTAGGGCGTGGATTTGGCTGGAGTCCCGGCCCCGAGGTCGCCCGAGGTCGAGCCGTGTTCTAGGCAACATGGCTGATAACTGCAGCTGGGCTGGGCTGGGTAATTGCCCATAGGAGGAGGAGATAAGCTGGAAGCCAAGAACATTTGCATAGAACGGCAACGGCAACGGCAGCTGGTGGGCAAACAAT
Organism: Drosophila tsacasi; assembly: GCA_018904565.1. Lineage (NCBI taxonomy): Eukaryota > Metazoa > Arthropoda > Insecta > Diptera > Drosophilidae > Drosophila > Drosophila tsacasi. Next base: position 22,680 of record JAEIHY010014995.1, on the reverse strand, counting down.
TGCATAATCCACCACAATAACAATTCTCATTTTCGGGTATTTGTTTTGCCATTGGCATGTGGGCGTTGTTGAAGCTTTTGTCTTTTACTTTATAATAAATTTTAATTAAAATAATCGGTTGTTAGCTTAAGCCTGAGCTAGGCAGGCTCTCACAGCGACCTCTTGAGAAATCCATATTTATAGAGAGTGATTTCAAAACAGTTTCGGCCGGCCAGAGCCAAGAACCAAAGGCTTTTGGCCCAGAGATGAAGCCTTAATGGCGGCACAACACGAAACGGAACGTGCAACTTGAGGAACTGGCGGTGGTTCTTATCTCCGATTCGGTTGAATATTTATGAAGCTCCCCGTTAATTAGGCAGATGACTGGGCCAAGACAAAATGACACTATTACAATATGCATGCCAGCGGATTTACAGTTTGGCCAAAACAGTCTGACGGCGCTGGAAAAGTTGCGCCGAGGGGAGACGCGACTCATTCGCCGAAACTTGTTCTGAGCTTAGAACGAAAACAAGTTTGCTGCCCAGGCTTTTGTTCTGCGATTTCTTGGATCTTTCGCTTGCGTGCTTGATATTTTCATTTACTCCTATAAATTGCATAATCTTTATTGATTCGGAAGATGTATCAATTCGAGGTTCTCGCATAGCTGTGACACAGATTTATTTATAACTCTGTTGTTCTGTTACCAGCTAAAGCCGGTCTGTGGGCCAAAGAAATGGGTGTGACAAGAAAGCTAAAAGAGTTGAACCTGCCTGCCCATGGATATGTGAATGATATAATACACCCAAAATTGCTCGTGACTTTGATGTCTGCTCCAGACAACCCAATTAATCTGAACGATTTATGTAGGGCAAACCCAATTTAATTGCGTGTATATAATTTCTGCAGAAGCATTGACAAATTATAAGCTTCATTTAATGATGATTGTTGGCAGAGCAGTACCTCTTGGTATCGATTTCCGAGATGCTGGACCACATGCTGGGCAGCTTGAAAGGGGAAACAAGTTAGGAAAGGCACACACACACGCACCCATTGACCACGAACAAAAGACACAACTGTCTGCCCTGCAGAAATCACCAATTGCAGGCAAATAGATGGATGGATGGATGGATGGATGGCTAGTTGGCTGGAATCGATGTTAACTGTTACATGTGTACTCGATTTTGTACTCTCTCTGCCTCTTCGCCATCGTCGTGTTTCTTGGTATGACTCTTTGGCAATTAAATAAAACATGCCGCATCAGTTGGGGCTGAGTTTTGCAATGCTTATATAACCATATGTAAATTATGCCAGCAAATGAAGAAGAAATATGGCTGAGATCATGCGCTTTACACAGGAACACACCTCAAAAAACGAGCTCTCTCAAAAAAAGGGAACTACCGCCAGCCAGGTCCGGGCTACTGTCCATCTCACCCAGATGCAGCTGCAGAGGAGGCTCCGAGGTCCCGAGTCCGGAGTCCGGACCCCATAACCCAATACCCAAAACCCAAGCCCAAGCCCAACAATGGCTGGACTGCAATTGAAGCGCAGGCATTGACAAGATAATTTCCTGGGGGTGCTGCATGCAATGCAGTAAATCCTACCATTTATACCCTGTAAACAGAGGAGCTCTGACTTTGCTAAGGAGCATATACATACAAGTATAATATATACGAAATACTGTCGAAAGTCGTATATTATTTAATCTTTAATAATGCTATGAGATGTGTCAAAAATATTTTAATTATTTTAGAAATTTCTTTAAGCACATTGCTGCTTTTCTTAGAGAACCCAGACTCAAAAAGGTACATTTTCCTGATAGCTACAACTAGAGTAATCCTATTTCCATAAACTTTTTGTCCCCGGAACTTTTCCTTCCTTCTTGCCTGCAGTTCGTCTTCGTTTTACAAATTGTACAAGCCAAAAACAAAATGAAATCCAAAAAGAAAAGAAAAACTCTGGCCACGACTCGGGCCAGCAGAAACGAACAGAAATTGGCTAGTTTCGCAGACCGCGTTAAGTTGACTGACTACCAATTGTTGTTGCCACGATGCTGAGGCTACTATGCGAATAATTTCAAACACAAACTGCCGCCAACAGCCAAGAAGGTTCATAATTATTGAACGAAAGGTTTGACGTCGTTGCTGCCGCTTGCGGTGGGTTGTGGCTTCTTGAAATGTTGCAACTGTAGCCGCGACTACAGGAACCACGGTCGTTTTGGGGCAAGAGTGCAAAGTGGCGGGTTAAATGGGTTTTGACTACTTGAAGACAGTTTCGAAGCTGCAGCGGCAATTGCATCGTTTCGTTTATGAAGATTTACGATGTCCAAATTAGCCATTTGTTAGCCCCAAATCACGTAGCTGAATAGTTAGCCATTCGGTGATAGTAATTACCCTGCTCCCCCGACAGATTTTTAATTGACAGACTTCCATCTGATGAGACCCCCATAAAAAGTCGAACGAACTGATTGATTTCGAGTATAATTATTCTCATTGCCCAATTGGATTAATTGATTTCTGAGCTGCGTGTATATTTCCGTGAGTTTATGATTTATTATAATGATCATGTATTTGGCCTCCGATGGATGTAGTTTTAATCGAATTAGCAGCGGCTTCCCTTGTGAGCAGAGTAGCCACAAAACAAACAATTCTGGGTACTTGCAGAATGTGTTTCCACTTATTTAACTTTATTCCAAGAATCTTAAATAGTTTTGCATTTATTTCAAGTTACTTTTATTTATGTTACGTAGAAAAACCCCTTAAAAATGACTCAAAAGCTCAGATGGTCTAATTACAGCCAAAAATTAATAATACAAATTCGAATCGACAAATTAGGGGCAATTTGGGTTAATATACTTAATCAAATCCATCGTTTTATTTAAATTACTTTATTTACACAACAAATCCACCGCAAAACACTCACACTCACAATATTTGTAAGCGGCCAAGAAAAGCATTTCATTCAAGTGTCGAAAGTTGACCACAAAATTAACTTTTAAGGGCAGCCACCGTAATGCCGTCACCTTCGCTTTGGCCCGGGCACTTCCAGTGCCCAATTTGTCTGGCTTTTTTTAGAGGGGAACAATGACAGAAACAGAAACCACACCACACGAATATGCTCGGGTGTGTGGATATGAATAAACATGGAGGCCCGCGAATAATGTGGGGCTTGCATAACCTCATTTGGCGGCTTATGGGCTCGCGTGCTCCCGTGCCGGGTTTTGGTTATTTTTTTCCCGAAGTCGGCGTGATATCGTGTACGCAGATATAACAACGACGATAGAAGGAAGACAGTCTTCAAGTGTGCCTGCACTGCACTGCGGCAGATCGAAGTGGAATCGAGTGTGCTCCCCTGAGACAGGAAAAACGACGGGGCCATGGCACAACCCATCATCTCCAGCCAGCTCGCTTTCAGAGCGACAGAGCGAACGAGTAACATTTGAACAGTTTATGACAACGACTGACCTTTTTGGGCAGCTTTTCGAGAGGAAGTCGTTGTGGAGTGGCCAGGAAATGATTAATGGCTCTATTGATGCATTCGGTGGCTCTGCTGCCCGAAAGATGGGTCTGCTATTGCCCAGCGAATGCGGAATAATCGAATAGAAGGCTGTCCGCCGAAGGTTTATCTGCGGCATCAGCCCTCGACCCATTCACACCTTGCACAACCCACAAATCAAACTGGGAAAACTGGTCAACAAAATAAACCCCACCAATTACAAGATGGGGCAATGGAACAATAATTCTTCCCGGCCATTATTGCGACTGCCACCGAAAATGCAGGGCGTCGACAAAAGCCAAAAGTTGAGGCAATCCAACCCGATCCGAGATCCCAGCCAGCGTTTTCAGCAATTTCGAATCAATTATATGAAGGCGACTACCACTTCCATTGTCTGGCTTTGGTCAATGCAAAACTCACGATTTCTTAATTTTTTTTTTTACTCTGTTGAGCTTGCTTTTGCACTTAACTTGTAGAATTTTGCCCAATGTGAGTACTTAAAATTTTCGTCAACTTTCTAACATCAACAAGGGGAGTAAAATATACATAATTAAATCCCGAACTATTCATCGCGCTTGGCCAGCTCCTCCAAAAGTTTGGCGCTTTGGGCCTTGATCTGTTTGCGATTGGGCACATTGGCCATGGTCTTGTTCTCCTGCAGGATATCGTCTTCCGGCGCATTCTGCGGCGAATCGTCCGTATCCACCGTTTCGTGCATATCCAAGCTGGCCAAGAACTCAGTGTGATATTCATCAACATTTCGCTTGATGGTCGTCGGCTTCAGCTCGATCGTGTATGCCTTCATCACCTTGTAGATCTTGCGCTTCACCATGTGCATTATGTTGTCAACTGCGGGAAGAAGGCTGGATTTATGGTCTTATTTTTCGAACGGCGTCAACTCAACTGTTCTCCTCGAAAATCTCCGGGGCAGCGGCCCTCATGTTCAGCATTTCGAACTTGAGCAACGGCAGCTTGAGGTATGAGTTCGGATACAGGGAACGTAGCATCTTGGGCTGGCGATCCACATGGCGCAGAATCTCCAGGAGATTCCAAATGGATAATCTGGACGGACGAGGCGTGAAGTTTATTAGTCCATAATGGCAGATTTCTTACCTTAACATGACATATGAGTCAGCTCGATTCTTAAGATGCTGCAAGGTATCCTGCTGGAATTGTATATCTTTTTGCAGCGTTTTCTTCAAGTCCTTGATGCGCTCCTGTCGACTGCGAGAATTGAAAAACTAACATGAGCGATCGTTCATTATTTTCCCTAAGAACTACCCACTTGATCTCTTCCTCTGAGAGATTGTTGACCAGGACTCCCTTCAGAACGCTCGCACACTTCATTTTGGTTTCCAGCATCTCGTGGGCCAACATGTCGTTGACAATCATGCGGTGCAGCTTGTCGTTATTATCCACCTGGCTCTTCATTCTATAAATGATGGATATATATATGTAATATTTCAATAAATTCGAACGAAATATTCACATACCGAGGATAAATTTCCTTGGCCTGGGAGCAGAGAGTCACAAACTTGACCTCCTTTATGGTCTTCTCCACGGCCTTCAGCTCCAGTTTGAGTATCATCATGCTCTGCGTCTCCCGAACATATCGCTTCAGATTCGTGGTAGGTGGCGCCTCCTTGGCCTTGGTAAAGTTCTCAACGGTATTGTTGCCCGGCTTCTTGAGGGTGGCCAACATTTGCAGCTTCATCTGCAGATTCTTTCGGGACTTCTCCTCCAGGCTCCGGAACTCATCGTTCAGCTCCTTAAACTTGGCTATGGCCGGCATGCCCAGGTACAGGATGTGCTTGATGAAGTTCGACTGATCGTCCATGTCGCTGCTGAGGGAGCGCAGGATGGGTTCGTAGAATATCTCGTCGTGAACAAGGACCTGTATCATCTTTTTGTACGTGTTGTTGATGGTCTTAATGGCCTTGAGGCGCACATTCGAGTTCTCGATCTTCTTCAGAAACACACGAGACTTGAGCTCCTCATCGAGAATGAACTCGTTCTGATACTTGATGCGATTCTCGAGCAGGGCACGACGCAACTAAGAAGAGAGATTACATAACAAGTTAAGTACTAAGCTTAAATCAAAAAAATACTTGCTGAAAAAACAGTCTATCAAGTTTACTTCCTTAGGTATACCCACCAGTTGTTCCTTGTATTGCTGCTTCAGCTGATCTAACCGAAACTCCAGACGATCCCGCTCCTTTCGCATCACAAAAGTTCGCTGATTGATGTTGTCCACCACCAGATGAATGGGCATCTTCTGGTACAGGCGCTGCATGTCCTTGTGATTGATGAGGAAGTTGCGAATCTTGTGCGTGTTGTCATTGACCAGGACATTCTGCAATTTGGTGCGTCCATCGCGACACTGTAGCTTCAGCCGTTTGTTCTCGCGGAAATACCGCTGGCGATTGGCCTTCGACTCATGGTTCTTGAACACCAACCGGCGAGCTAGTTTCAAAAGCTAGTTACCATATATCCCTAAATACCAAAGGCTGGGTAACTCACTCAACAAGTCAGACATTCCCTTGAACTGCTCGGTCAGCGAGTTGGGCGTCCATCGGTCATCCACCATCACGTGCTGATGGACATAGGACATACCGAAGAAGCCGTGAAAGCGCAGGGGGCGGGGATGTACGGGCCTTGGAGCCAGGACATCCCTCTCCCGGTTCTTATCCCGGCGAGGTATAAAGGCCATACCCCTCTGGCGTAGAGCACACGGCGGCATGGTGAGTATGTGGTATGTATCTTTATATCTTCAATAGCCCTTGGCTACTTGCAACTTGAGAATTGAGTTTGATCGGATCGAGAAACTGTATTCAAACGAATATAGTCACTGAATGTCTCTGACAGCATCTCAGCCGCCGACTCGAGAGAGAATAAAACTTCAGGGAGAAAATGTTTATTTTACACATTTATTTTGCACTAACATTTCTTTTTATTTTGTTTTGGAGTTGGGCTTGTTTTCAACATAATTTATAATACACAATATACTTTATTCCTAGCTTGTAACTGATGGTTAATGTGTGCTCTTAGATACCCAAAATACTTTGCATTTCCATGAGATTGGATCGAATTGAAATTTAAGAATTTACCGTGACAAAAATACTTAATTTTTTTGGTGTTCAATGGGGGTTTGTTTTTATTTAATAATATATTTCTTTTTTTTTTAGAGGTAAAGCGCGAAACGATAGAAACACAGCAACAGTTAAGTTCAAACGTAAATAGCACTTATTTGTAGATAATCTGTATTGCACGATCGATCTTTAGTTATCTACAAGATACATTTCGATTTGGTAAGCCAACCCTCTAAGCGTATTCCATGGGAAATTTATGACCAAATTTAGCTCAGTTTTTTGAGTATCTTTAAAATCGCTTTCTAAACATTAATCGAAACATCAACAAGTGGCGCAGCTCGCAGCGGGCTAATAGTACGACTTCGATTTCGATCAGCTAGTTCCAGACAGTAGACAGTATTTGTAGTTTATCTTAGTTAGACCTAAGTATGAGTATAGTTTTAGCTCAAACACCAGCGTATAAATATTGTCATAAAACATTTTTTTGTCATTTTCTTCATGTCTGTGTATAATTTTGCTAAATTTACATTGATTTTGTGGGGGGAGTTGTGTGTTTTCATTAGCTTTAGCTTTGATGAAAATTCCATACATGATTGTTTGCTTCTAACGCTTTATTGCCTACGAGAGTTGACCCACCTAGCCATCCTTACTAAATATGAGATGCGGAGACCGCAGCTCCTGGTCAACCACCTTCTTACACATGTATTCGTATTCTTTGGGGAAATATTACCTACTTTTGTGAGCAATGGAATTGCATTGTGGCTTGTGCAAAAATATAGCATACTTTGCTGCTTCTGTGAGTAAGTTCAATAGGAGGAAACGCCGGAAAAATACTGATCTTCCGATCTTACGATCTTCCGATCGTTTGTAGGTGAAACGTCAAAAGAGAAGGAAATACTTTGAAGGAGTGGTGGGTTGGAGTTGATAAAAGAGCTGGAAGTCATTCAACTGGTTTGGCATTCACATTCTTCCAGTGCCGCACGGAAATAAAATTGTAAATAATAGAAATCAACAGAAAATACAAATTATAAAATTATTGTATATCATGTAAATTTTATTTAAACATAGTTCAGCCTGCTGGGGTGGTAGGCAGTCGCCTACACGCACCCCTTATGCTGTATATACACAATTTAAAAATGAACTACGTATCTGATGAAGTCGTCAGATTCGAAGCGAGTGCCCAGAATGCTCGGCATTTAAATAAATGTCTAATACAACGTACGCTCTAGAGTATAACACATATTAAATAAACGTCGTGGATCTCTACATATTTAAATATATATTCAACGCGTTTCGTACATACAATCAATACAGCTTGAATCTTTCGTTAAATAATACTTAATAATTACCAATGTATTTTGTTTTGCTTTTCACAAATTAAATTTGGACAAAATTGAAGCTAGTTGGAATGCATTTACAATTAATTTCCATTTTAACAAATCATAATTGGCTTATAACAGTCTAAAACATACGTACATCTACCTGGCCACAAGACCTGGCCAATTAGATAACAAAAAAGAACATAGATTTTAATAGACGGATTAAAATATTGCAAATTATTACGCAAGCACTTGGACTGAGTTTCAAGGTGTCGTCGCTGAATCAATCCTCTTCGTCGTCCGCTTTGAGACAGTTAACACACATAGTTCCACTAGATATAATTTAACGTGTTTGTTTAGTGATTGGCGTAGGACACAACTACAGGTTTCGTAGAGACTTATTCATAGAGTTCATAGGTATATTTCACATAGGCTACTTTCCTTTAGCTATTTATGGAAATTGTTTCGTTTCTGCTTCCTTCTCTTCGCTCCGTTCGTTTTAGCGTTTAGTATATAAATTGGTGTATACATATAAATAGTCAAACTTATTTGTTTTTCATTTAAATAGTAATAATATAAATATATATATATATGTGTATATATATGTGTGTATGTATATAGCATTTGTTTTAGTGTTTTTCGCTCAATGTTCAACATTATAATATAATTTTCTTATCTGCTTCCGTTTGCGTGTGCTATTTCCGTGGAATTTATATATGCTTCTTCGTTCAAACTTTTTAATTTTCCGTTGCAAATATATATTATATATAATTGGTTTCATTTTCGATTTAATATTTAATTACGCCTGTGTGTGTAGGGTTTAATGTTTGCTGTCTATGAGGTTAGAGCCCTTGGTGTGAGTGAGTGAGTGGGTGTTGTACGTATGAGCTCCTGGCTGCGGGGCCGCTTATAACGCACCAAATGGATCGAGTGGGACGCCGACGCCTTTATTGCCTCCATTCTGCGTCGCCTGCATGGGCTGCATGAGACCCGCTGTCGCATTACTGTGCGGCGCCGCCATCATCGTCGGCTGCACCCCAGTCAAAGGGGCTGCTGCCTGCTGCCCCATCATAGTTGGCTGCCCCATCACCGGCATTCCCTACAAGAGTCATGGAAATCGGCATTAGACATCGTTCTCGCTCTCAAGTCTTCGGTTCATGCACTGGAAGAAGGGCAATACTTTTATTAACTGCTATTGGACAGACTCAAATGCTACAAAAAATCAGTGGTGGGTAAGATAGTTGTCGCGTCGGGGCCGCCGTGAGCTTGGAAAATAGTAGTTGCTACATTTTGGAAGTTACATTACGGAAGTTAGTAGTGAGAGTGGTCTACGAGTCTAGGGAAAATAATGGAAACATTTAAGAAACTCAAAAACAGTGCAACATAATAATGCAATTTAGTTCATTGACGAGAATCAGAGAGGGGAGGTTTGCTGACTGCGCACCAAAACCAAAGTAGAAATCGGTTTTCTTCGAAAGTTTAGGAGGAGAAGTCAACCGACGTTATACGCTATATAGTGCTGGAGAGAGATGATAGATTTCGATTGATAATCATAATGTTAACATAGAATAGAATAGAACATAAAGGATATCACAGAATGGAAACGATAATTTCGGGTTTTAAGGTTCAAAGAACGGCAACTGAGGTCAAAAACAAATTGGTATTTATTTGGAGTAACACTTCATTCTGTTCTTTGTTGAAGTTTTTTAAATTTGTCTTGTTTTTTGTTTTTATTTCGTTGGTCTTTAGCATCTTCTTACCTGCATATAATTTGGCATTACAGGATAACTAGCTTGTATATACGGATGATTGATTGTGATTGGCGCAGGACTTACGGTCATGCCATGTGCCTACGTTATATTGATATTGATATTGGTATATTGATAGAATATATATTGATATATATCACAAACACACATACACACACACACAGACAGCATTAGCACAGGCGCATCGTGAGTGGTCATAGGTGGTTTCGTTTGTCGTTGTTTGTTTGATCGGTTTCAATATATATTTATATATTTAGCAGTGGTTCAATTCAATTCGATTCGGTTACGATATTCGGTTACGATTTTGCGGTATGCGTTGGGATAGTTGAGATATAAAGCAAACATAAAATAAAGAAAAGAAAGTAAGTGATAGTTCATATATATACTTGGTTGAAATGCAAAATAAAAACGTAAATAATAATGAAATCAAGAAATATTGTATGGAAGTACATGTGATTTTGTCGCCTGCGTGTGTTGTGTCTGCCCGACGAGGTGTGCTACAAAAGTTAGTCCTAGTGCCTGCATAAATCCAAGTGCTAGTGTACAGTGGGCATAGTGTGTGACCCAGAAATAAAGGCATAACTTACAACCCGCCATAACTTGGTTTTACACTTTAAATCACTGGTCTTTCGCAATTTCACAAATTGTTTTATAATAAGAATTGTGAGACAACATTTAGAAAGTGAAAAAAAGACTGCCACAAAGTAGGGATTTGTAAAATAAATACAAAAACGTTCTTCCAATCCAGGTTAAGAAAATCTTAAGCAAGCTTTAACAAAATTTGCATACAGAACAAGAATATACCGGAAATCAAAGGAACCAAGTAGCTCAAGTTGTAAATCGATTTGTGCAATTTATAAACAAACATTAATTTGGATAAGGAAATAAGGTAAAACTGTAAATCTGTGTGGTTTTGTACATGACGACGACGTGTAGCCTAAAGTGTGAGGTGACACAAAATTGGTAAATAAAACTAAATGGAAAAACAATGCATTTACATAAGTACAAGAGTTCAACATTAGTTTGATTCTTTTCGGGCTTGAATTATATTTGCTTTGCTTCGCTGCATTGGCTTTCGACATTCTAGTGATTCTTTGTGTGTTTCGAATTATTCATATTTTGGTCTCTTTGGTAGGTTCGAAGGCAACGCGTTATCGAGTCTTTCAGAGATTGTGACTGGCACTCTTAACGGATTCTTTCGAGTAGTTGTGGTTTGAGTAGAGTAGTTCGGTAGACAGAAGAGAGTAGAGTTAGAGAAGGCAAAACTCACCATTGGACGATAGCCAGCACCAGTAGTAGCCGCCATTGGTTGGGGTGTCCAATTAGCACCTGGTTTCGCTGTATTTTTAGGTGAATTCCATTGCACGGGTCTATGAGATAATGGGGTAAGAGAGTAATGATATATAGACGAAATCAATGAACACGGCATTTGAATTTGGGGAATTTCTATCTAAAAACAGATTCTCTGCGTGATTTCGAGCTATCTTCGTTGGATGGATTTTATGTACACACACATGGAGCATGAATATGGACATGGATCTATGGACGGGACCGGGGTCGGGTCAATGGCGAAGGGTTTTCTTAGATTGTCAAGGATTCAGGGATCGTCGGGGTATGTGGAAAATGGCTAATCAAACTGATCTTTGATCGAAGAGTCCCATCGACCTATGAAGGTGTGAACGGATGGAGACGTGACGTAACAACATGGGACAGATGCTGAACTGTTCTTGTTCTGTTCTTGGCCTCACTTTCGAACACACGCACATACAACTATCGTATCGTTTCGTTTCGATCTCGTTTTACTCACTTTGCACTTGCCGTTTTATTAATATTTAAGTTATCGACTAGGGACATTAGCGAGCTATCCAAGTCACCGGTTATTATCTTCCCAGTGCCCAGTGCTGGGGCCTGCTGCTCCTGCTGCTGGTGCTGGTTCAGGTTCTGGTTCTGGCTCTGGAGCAGGTACTGCGGCTGGTGCTGCTGGTGATGGTTCTGCTGCTGGAGCGCGAGGATCGAACTGCTATTGCCGGCGTAACCTGTGGCGACAACGTTCATTTGATTGCTGTTGCTGTTGCTGCTGGCGGAGGCCGGCTTGAGGACATCGCCCAAGGCGTCGAAGCCTTTATTGTATATTGTGATACATTTCACATTTCGATGTGATGGTGGGAGGACAGCCATAGCCATAGTGCACCGTTTTAGCAGACATTTATACACAGAGACAAACACATTGGATATATGATGTATACAGAGATATGCATAAACAATGAAGCCGATGAAGCCCAGGGATATTTGGTATTGATGGTTTTGTCGGGTTAGCGTTGAGTTTGTTTGCCGTCGAAATTTCACATTTTCGTTTTCGAATGGATTTGATTATTTTTGTTTTTGGTTTATTTCATTTTGCCAGCGTAATTATAAAACACACAAATATTTTTAGCGTTTTATAGAGATTGTAAATGTTCGAATATATGGGTTTGTGCCACCAACATTAACATGAGACAATGTGAGGTTGTTTTTTAGTTTTAATTTTTTTTTTACGAACATAAGAGAGAGAAAAAGAGAAAAAAATAACATTTACAAAATAAATAACATGAATTTGCATTGTACTTATTCATATATTAATATTTTGGGTTTGGTTTGTTGTTTTCTAATGATTTTTGGCATTGGATTAGTATATTAGGTTGCTAGCTACGAGCACGAGAAGTAAAGATGTTAAGATTATTTACAAAAGCAACTCAACAAGAAATGTGTAAATGATTATGGAATTTTCGCATATTTTTAAGTATAACTGAGGCATAACATTCGATTAGGACGTAGGATACAGGTATTATAAAGAAAGTCCACGAACTTGAATTTTATAATAACTCATTTCACACCAAAAGCTCATAAATCAAATTCATTACACTAAACAGTTAGTAGGAGTTTCATTGTATTCACACAAATACCACACATACCCACAACAATTTAGTAATTAGATCATTTTAAAACACAAAAAACCAAAAAAACACAAGATCATTTACAAAGCAAAAAACAATTGGGAAGCAGACAAGATGCGTTAAGCCATTCGACTTATTGGCTTTCAACTTTGACAACAATTTAAATTTAAAGACGTTAAGAACCTTATGATAATAAGGTTCTTGCAGAAAGGATTTCAACGCAGCTTTCGGCTAAAGACAGGACGACTTCAAAATCTATTGGACTGTAATATAGTAACAGGACACGAGCAGACGACAGACGAGTGGGCAAAGCGTGTTCTTTTTTCGTGTGGATGAGGACAAAGCTCGGAGGAGAAAACGCTGTGCCCGCTGCAGCACTATAAGCCAGTGACGGGGCAAGCTTTGTACAGAAACAAAGCACGAGCACTGAGAGGAGAGATGCTTGTTGTGGTCTATGGAGTTTCGAGTTCATTTGCGTTGTTGAGCATCGGCAAAGATTCACCTGGAGGAAACTGAGTTGCTGCCGTCGTCGCTGGCTGCTGCTGCGGCTGCTGGCTTTGCTCCCAATACTGATGCTGCTGCTGTTGCTGTTTCTGTTGCTGCTGAAGGTGGAATACTTGCTGGGACTGCTGCTGGTGTTGCTGATCCATGAAATTGATATTTTGGCCAAACGACGCGGCAACAGGTGCAGCAGCGACTTGCATTTGGGCTTGGGGCAACGATGCGTCATCGAAAAATGGATTTGGCAACGACATCGACGCTGTGTGAAAGTCAACGCAAACATTTACAGGAAATAATATAAAAACTAAAATAAAATATATTGAATCCTGGTGCAAAACTATCAACCAGAATAACAAAAACGTCTAATCGTCTGACCCCAAATATAGCCTGGCGTGGAGATCGCCTTAAAATTAAATTAACTCAATAGCAGGCGTAACAATAAACATGCCAAAATATTAGTCCTGCTTAATTCAAACACACACCAAAATTAGATGGATTGTTTAGCTTGGTTATATGTAGGTTTAGTTACAACTTAAGAAACCGCTCCGATTTGCACTCAATTTAATAATAATAGTGATAATAAGGAGTTAGTGACACTGCGTATTAAATAGGTAATATCTTGCTTGTAATATCATAGCTTGCAGTTAGGAACGAATGAAGACTGTTGGCCGTTGGAGGGACTTACCTGCCGGTTCCGTATTACCAAAAACGGATGAGAAATTACTATCGGAAACGAATGCGTTTGTTGCAGCAGCGGAGGAAACTGAAGCGCCATTGAAACCTATGTTTGTTTGTTTATTTCGGATATTATTTTTGTTTTTTTTGTGGTATTCGGTTTTGTTGGGTGTTGTGTGGGCGGTGGTCGGTGTTCGGTGGGCGATGGTTTAGCAATTTGTTTTGGTATTGAGATATCGTTACCGTTGTCGTTGAGGTTCGGTGTCGGTTTTGTATCGGGTTGGAAAAAAACAGTGATGAAAAAATGAAGAGTAACAATACATTAGACAAGAATTCAAAAGGAAATCAAAACTTACAAAAATAATCAAGGAATCGAGAATGAAATATAATAAAAATATACAGTTATGATTACAGAGTATAATGGATAATGGTGCGTGAACGTTGTGTGCAAACAGACGGCTAGGCCGGAGTGAGATAGATAAAGAGAGAGAAAGGCAGAGGTGGGGGACGTCTAGAGCGCCCGAAAGGTGTGCTCCTCTTTGCTTCTGGCCCTTACGATACGTAATATAAACACGTAAGATCACTACACGTAAACACCGATTCTTACATATGTACAGGACGAAATAAGGCGCAGGTGAAATCATAAACGCTAGTCGTAAACTCTAACTTAGGACAAAATAATAAGGAAATTATAACATGCTACCGTTATTATGCATCCACAAATTATTGGCATTGAGTGCAGCACCTGTTGCTCCTGCAGCGCCGCCGGCGCTGGCCTCGAACATGTCGGCGAACGGATTACCCAACTGCAGCAGGTCGTCGGAGGCCTTGGTGGTGGCCTGGGCCTGGGTCGCTGCTGCAGCAGCAGCGGGCTGCGCCGACGCGGCACCGAACAGATCAACTATCGGCTGGCCAGCCTGTGCGGCTGGCGGCGACGATAGAAATGGATTTGTTAGTGCAGCGCTAGCGCCAGCAGCTCCGCTGCTGGTGGGCGATGATACCTTTGACTAGACGCGGGAACAGGCAGGGAAATCGATTAAACATTGACTCGCACAACCACGAAACGCGCCATTGACTCACCTTGTACTGGTTCATGGCAGCCTCCTCCTCCGCCAGCACCTGAGCCTTGAGCTGCTCGTCGATGCCATTAGTGTTATCGAATTTGGTGGAAGCAGCCGCTGTTCCGAAGGCCGAGCTAGTGGAAGAGAGTGCAGTGACAGCGGATTTTACATTGCGTTGATGGCTACAGATTGGCAAGGCATCGATATCGGGCACAAGTTACAAAAGGAACCAAGCATGAAATAAAAGAAATTATAGAAAGGAAAAAATAAGTCTTAAATATATAAAAATTATTAAAAATTAAATAAATAATGATATTTTCAAAGTAATAATGATAATAAATAATGATATTTACAAATAACATTTAATTTGTTTTACATTTTGGACTAGGTATCAATTAATACTTGTTCTAAAACCCCAAACCTCAAAACCTAAATGACAATTTATGAATTATTATTTAAAGTTCTAAAGGTACAGAGGTATCCTAAACAGTAGGATAATTAAATATAATTTTAAGATTAAATGTAAGTAAAGAATACAAATCGGGATATTAAAAAAAGAAAATTATCGGAATCTCACAAATATTAAACTAAGTCTGATTCTAAAGATCAACACACCTCGATGATTGCGTAGGCGTGTTGGCAGCGGATACCTTGCGACCCTCCAGCGTGGCCAAGTGCTGTTCTAAGGCATCCAGCAGCGAGCTGGGCGCCTTGGTCAAGTCGGGAATGTCTCCCTTGTCAATGCCCACGTTCTACAATAGAATTACAAATATTAAATTACATGACGATTTGTTGAATGGACGACGTGACTCACCTCGGCCACTTTCAAGAACTCTCCAACACGATCCATGCGCACCAGGAACTTCTTGTACAGATCCAATGCATCGCGTGCTTGCTTCTTGTTCATGTCAAAGTATTTCTCAAGCAAATTGATGATGCCATCATTGTAACAAGCGAACAGACGTATGAGATCGCGAAATAGGAGCATAAAGCTCATGTTGATGACGCCTAGGAAATGGATAAAATGGAAAGTTAGTTAATGCTTCAATGTAATGCCAGTGGGATAAACGTACCATTGGACAAGTCATTGGACTGGCAGTCAAACTCCAGAAGTGCATCCAATTGTGCCTGCAAAACTGGCAAAGTCTTCAGAAGTTTGTCCGCGTTCATGCTGCGCAACGAGCCCTCCTCTTTGCTAAACAATAAGTAGATTACGAAGCAAATCAATTAGAATACAACTATATAAGTGATGAGGTATTAGTTACCCTCGCTTGACTTTGCAAAAGTCAAAGGCCATGGCTCGATAGGAGAGCGACTTCTCATTCAAATACTTGGCGTAGCGGCGAATAAATGGCGACATATCGTAACCTGTTGATTGGTCAAATATTAAACTACACTCTCTTCATAGCCTCTTCAGAAAACACACAATTTAGGCAACGCCAAATGGTAAACTTAAAACAGTAATTTCATTGTTAGTCAATTTGGATATTATTTTAGCTAAAACAAATTTTAGTCACAACCAGAAAGGAATACAACGTCTACAGCCCGATAAAAAAGAAGTTATATAGCCAATTGCCAGTAGCAGCTTCTGCAGTATACTCACCCATTCTGCCACCTGGAACGCCCATGCCACCATCTGTATAAGGTTTACATTGTTTGATTTGGAATATTAAGATTGGATAATTTCATTTTTCAAGTTGTTTGTTAGCCAGCGTGATGTTGTATGAGGGTCAGTAAGCGGCGCATTTCGGTATTTATTAATTTTCAATTAGAAATAGTTGTTAATCGAATATAAGTACAAATGAACAAGCCAAACGTTTGCGCAGCAGTCGCAAGAGTAGAAAGGAGGCAATGAAAGAGGAATGAAAAGAATGTAAGCATTAGTTTATAATATTTAAACTGGTACAAGTCGATCGAATCTTTGATGCGAATGTGAAAACTTGTTGAGGGAGCTCAACAGGACGATGTTTTTATACCTTGCACAGTTCCTTTGTCCAGAAAGGAGCTGAGATTGAATGTAGAATTGCTTGATGCCAGATATTGCATAAAACGCTGTGAATGAGAATCGGAAAAGAAAGAAATAAGCCACATTTACTTTGATTATATAATATAATTTCAAACCTATAATCATCTTCCATCTCATAAGTACATATATATAACTTAAAATACTAAGCACTGGAGAGTCAGAGCTTGATAATCCCCAAGACATTCAGCTAAATGAATTTGTCTTCATTCATGCCTTCGGTCAGAGGAAGCTATGTAAATGCCTTGGCAAATACATATTCCCAAAAGATTGGACTGAGCAAATAAACGCAGAGAAAAAACAAATGGCGATAAGCTCTGTAAGAGGCAATATACATATATATGTATAAGGCGTGAGGCGGACCCAGCACTCATTGAACATGAAAGAGAGAGTCAACAGAAGAAAACAAATAAAAAGATTCTCGGCATGAACGTGACCTTTTCTACGGACACTGTCCACATTCCATAAATGAAATGCAACGAAACTATATAAATTACCTCATTACGATAGCCTCAATGAAAGCAAAGAGGCGAGCAGAACTTTGACAAAATACACAAATGATACGCCCCTAAGCTGCAAACCCAACACCAGATACAGATAGAGATAAAGACACGCATACGAACCTCATTGCCATATGCCATCAGATGATGTGTGGTTATCAGCGACTTGTAGACGACCACCCAGTTGGCGTTCTGGGAACGCTCGATAAGTAAATTGGCCAGATGGGGTATCGATACATTCGGCTCGTTTGTGCAATGCACCAAATCTGGAGGAAAACAAAAGTTTGAAAATTCATTTTAGTTTATTTCAGTTTAAATAATAGCAAAGCAAAGAGTAAACTTGTTATTTATTTTCTTTTGTGTGTCTAGTAAGTATTTAATTAATATTTGTCGATACTGTTCTATAATTTACTACCTCATTGGATTCATGCATTAAAGTAATAATGCAATTCTTAATAGTTATAGAATCTAGAATAGTAATACTAAGAAAGTAAAGCTTTTGCATTCATTATACAAGGAATTCAAAACTCCCATAAATTTAATCATCTTGTTGTTCGTCTGTTATCGGTCGCTACTCTTGCTGGTTGTTGGCTTATCTGTAACTTTGTATTGAAACCGCTAAACTGAAACTCGATGCACAAATCAGCAAAGAGAAAACATTTGAGGCGAAATAAAAAAAGCTATGATAAGCCCATTGTGGTCTTTATCTTGCTGTTTCTGTTCGAAACGATTCCCATTTCACTTGGCGAGTGTCTGTCGCTGAACAAAATACATAATTGCTCACAAAATCGAGGGGCGTTACACAAGCCGGAGCAGATGTTTGCCCGCTTGGAAGAACGGACTGGCGCCGGACCAGACCCACCAGTGATTCATGCGGGAGGGGACAATTTTCAATAAACAGTAAAAGTGAAAATTGATAGGCCCTTGTAAGCTGGGGAAATATACACGAACGTAGTTCTCTTTTTCTATTTACAATCCATGTAATAAACAATTCTAAGGGGTCTTTCATAAAAACTTTTTATTCAAAACAGCTAAGGTAAAATCCATCTGTTGGCTAAACTGAACACTGTTCTTAAGGTTTAAACTTATCATAATTTTGTTGGTTCTGTGTATTCACAACTCGTTTTATTCCCAAGCCAAGAGTCGTTAACTAAAGAAAATAGAGAAAGAGGTAAAACAAACACAATCAAGCTGGGAGATTCTACCTGTTGTGGGTCTTTAAATTGTTTACATATATTTTCAAATCAGGTTTAATCTGAGCAGAGCTTAGAATCTATTGATTACTGGAAACTATTCCAGGCTTGTTACAATTTAATACAAGCCCTTAGAAAATTTCCAAAAGGAATATTTTATATAAATCATACTTTCATGGAATTCAATTAGATGTGTGTGTAAGCTCCATTGAGCAACTGCCTCTGTAGTTGCCCACAATTGAAACTCATTTATTTCCAATCGTTGACACACTCCCAATCCGCTGCCAAGTGTGTTTTTGCGGCAAATGGAATACAATGTTTATGTGGCAAGTAAAGCCCCATAGGGTTTGTTATTCTTATTGCTCTCTTTTATTCCCATTGAACTGATGAGTCATCTCAGAAAAGTTTTGCAAGACCAGCGCAAAAAAAGAATACAAGAAACCAGGTCACCACGCGCATAGAACTAGTCAAAAAACCAGATTCCAACAGGAATATAATCAAGATATTGAGTCTCATTAGCAATGTAAAGGTTTAGGCAAAATCCGGGGAATTAGGGGAAAAAGCTTCTGCATACATTTGGCAAACAATGACACCGCAACAACACTCGGGCGCTTTCGTAGGCGTTTCAAGCCATTTAAATGTCCTACAACCACAACTACACACACTTACACGTGCAGCCGTGGGAAAGTGACGTAACATTAGAAAGAGAGCGCTAGAGAGATTGCGAGAGAGGGGAATAGCAATCAATGACGAACGGAGTCCACAAACACCAGCAGCTGAGGCACAGGTGCACTTGGGGTGGCGGGTGGTGTTTTCACGGAGCTCTGTGGACCGCAATCAGCGAGCTCGTTTCCAGAAAACTTTGTGATTATCACACAAAAACAAAAATATATGTGAAGATGGTGTGCCTGGGCTGGAGGAAGGAGACGCAAACTGGTTGTAACTGAATGGGATTTGTTTGACTTTTTCAGCGAGTATCTGTTGTAATCGCGGGAGCACAGAGAGAAAATATCATAGGCAACAGATATTTAATTATTATCAGTAATCAACTTGCACTCGCAAACGTGGCTATGGGCTTGGTCTAGAGTAAATTAGCTATAGAGATATACTATAGCAGACCAGATTTAACTTAGTATACTCTGTGTTGTGCAGCAAATTATGTATTTTAAATTAAGAAGCTCTGGGGCACGAAATCAAGTCATACATCCCTTATCACATTAATGGGGCTTATTATTTCTCCCTGTGTGGTAACTAGGAAATGTAACGGTGATTTTACGCAACGAGAGAGAGACTCTGAAAGTGAGAGAGCATGAGAGGGAAACTCACAGTCCAAGTGCTTCTTCTTCGGGCCAATGCATTCCTCCGTGGTGGCCTTGCAAACGGACTTGGCGAGTCCTTGGCCCGCAAGGCTGTGACGGGCAGCCAGCAGCCTGTCGTTGATCGTTTGCCCTGCCATGGTCATGATGAAGCTGTTGTTGTTGAAGTACCTGCTCCCGCACGCTGGCTTTTATTTACTTGATTAATTTAATTATGCACCCAAGGAGCGGACCACACCGACAAGAACACACACACAATCAGAGTTGGACACAAACACAGACACGCAGGCACAGAGAGACACGGGCAGAGCGAGCGAACAAGAGAGAGGGGTATTGATTGATTGAGAATAATTCCAAGGGGAAAATTCTGATACACGAGCCCCACGACAAATCAAACGGTACACGATAGCTGCTACTTATGCCACGAGCACTACACAATTTAACGCCGCGTTTGATGCGCTCTCTAACCGGTGCCTAACGCTGAAACGCGATTTTTTAATTCTATATTTTCCCTGCTGAAACGCGATTTTTTCCCTGCCACAAATCGATAATGGCGACTAGGGTTGATAGCTCAAAATATCAATATATCGATATTTTTCTAAAAATGATATATTTATATCGTGTTCCCGTATATCGAAATTGCGATATTTTTAGTTGATATTTTGCGATATTTGTTTGACAAACTGCATGAAAACCAATCAGCTAAATTTTAAAATACCTAAATTGGCTATATTCACTATTTAACGAGAATTGATGCACCCATTTTTATTCCAACTTAATATGAATGTTAAGAAACTAGTTATCGATTAAGCCTTATAACGTAACGAAGGGAAATATCGATTTCGCTACGTAATAACTACTTATTTAAATTTAAAAAAACATGTCCCACTTCGTGGGCAAACTGAGATTGATCTGATAATTAAACGGTCAACGATTTGGACCTGCAAACATTAATGTTATTAATTTTCGTCTGGCAATGATCCACGTCAATTGGTCTTAAATCATCATATCTCATTGTTGATAGAAATAGTCCAGCAATTAACAATCCCCAAAATCCGACCGTCTCGCAGGCCAGGCTGTCATTATCAATAAAATAAAGGTTAGCTTTTAAAAAAAAAAAAAAAAAACTTTTTTCGATTCACGGGATCATAGCGTCTAGGAATTTCCACATTTCTGTGTCATTCAATACAAAAATATAAATATATACATAAATATTTGAAATACAATTATCATACATATCTTATTTTTTACACAATAAAATCTTATTTCAACTGCATTAATTTTTTAATGTCAAATGTTTAATTATGTCAACATTTTGTTTACGCGCCCAGACTTGTATTTGTTGGAAAAGTAAGGCAAAGAAGAAAACAAATGGATTAAAGCTAAATCTATTTTCAAACTGGGTTTGGAAAATCAACAAGCAGATGTTGTTATATGACCTGTCCCAAATCTGCTTTTAAATTTACCGGGACTGCACTTGGGACTTCTAATTATTTGTTAGGTATAGGAGTAATTGAAAGCAGGTAGCGAGTTTCGACTCTTCGGCTTTGATTATATTCGATTTTTAAGTAATTGGAAAATTGGAATATTTAAAATTGGCAGCCTAGAAGCTATACATTGAAACCCTCAATCAAGTTTCAGGTAAATATTAAATATATATTTATTTAAATTTTATATTTATTCTTGAACATATATCGTTTATTTAGCAGTTCTGTTTTAAAACTTAGGCATTTGTTTGCTTTAACAAAAAGGTAAAAAAAATATATTGACATGAATTTAGAGGTAAATTTTACTTTTTATTCGGTTTTTGAAATAATGACTATACCATTTCAATAAATGTCTTTAAATAAGGGCAGCAATTCGCATAGATCTTTTAAGATGTAATTAGACAGTAATTTATTAATTAGTTTTGAAATTAGAATCTCCTACTGCAGCAAATGCGGATTTTCCACCCCTGCTCTTCTGGTGATGGAACATATGATGGCCTGCCAAACATCGCTAGCTAGTGCGTGTTCGCAAGCGAGTCCAGTGTTGCCAAGTTATGGCCAGCTGGATTTTCCAATATAGCAATGTTTCCTAAACATCGATGACATCAATGATTCCTTCGATGTTTCTCCACCCTTAATGGTAGACAAATTTTTAAAAATATCGTATCGATCATATTTTTATCAAAATAATAAATAATAATAAATAAAATATCACTTAAAAATATCAATATATCGAAATTTTTATATATTTTTTTTTTTTAGATTTTAGTTAAGAAAATCTAGATAAACTACAAAAATTACATAATAAACACAGAATGAAAAATAGGCTGTTTTGAAAGCATTGTCGTTATTTTTCCCCCCATTATTTGTTTCCATTATTAGTCTCTAACAAAATAAAAAAACGAAAACTGAAGAAGCTTATTGTTTACATTTGTTACACATAAATAAAGTCATAGAATTAAGTTTTTTTTTTTATTTATAACAAATTATATGATCCATAAATTTTTTGGTTAATGTTTTCCGATGTTCGATTTTGAAAACATCAACATCGATCGAACTTGCATCAGTAGCGCGGTAATAAATAAGGGATTCATTTAGATAATTTTGTCTTAAAAATAAGAATTTAAGTAACGATGAAAACTTAAATTTTTTGTGGGTTTTTGCATTCATAGACTTTTATGTCTTGACAAAAAATATCACATAACAAGAGAGGAAGCTAACTTCGGCAAAGCCGAAGCTTAAATACTCTTGCAGTAAGGTTTTAAAAATTTTAATATTTAAGCATTGCGGTTAGTCGAATATCTTCAAGGTCAAAATCATAAAAATGCTCAGTTTTTCCCCTA